>OW679201.1:19422397-19661242 GCA_940337035.1 Agriotes lineatus | reverse complement strand
TCACCTTTCGAGATTTTTTCAGTCTTCCGTCTGTCTGTCTGTTTGTTGGCGATTTAACTCAAAAATTATTTTTTGGAGAAACCGTCTGTACTACACAACGATCAAAAATAAAATTGATCCTGGGAGCACATGAGAATTATGACCACCCTCTGCACTGCTATTTTAAAGCTACATTTGAAAGTACCATTAAAGTAGCATGTGAGTATGTTAAACAAAATCTCGAAAATACATTTTAAACTAACAAAAAGTGACAGTTCTATGTCAACAAAAAGCATGCTACAGATTAGGCAACTTTTATTGTTTTCAATGGCTCAACTTTATGTTTGATTTCCTTGTAGATGAAGTTTCTTTGCGGTGAACCGGTTTCATAAAAGTCAGTCAATATTTTTTAAAATTTGCATGACACCATAATTTTATATTTCTAACAACTTTCCTTGTCAATACTTTGACATAATTCCCAGTTATGAGCACCTCGATTACTTTAACTGCTTCCGAGGCTTAGCCACACGGCTTCTCCCTCGTGCGATAATTGAAGATAAGTCTGCCCCATTCTACTTTGCATATTTGCTTGGACGACATATCAGCAGCAACCCAACCCCGCGACCCTGCATAGCTTCTCCAAGGACGCTGCTCTGCTATACATCTTCAGGCACCTTCGTCCTGTGAAGCTCGCGTTTTAAGCTGTATCGGTTCTCAAACTGTGAAAATGTTAATTCGTGCAGCTTCGATGATACCATAAGCGTTTGTACTTACGGTTACGCTGTCGAATTTCTAGCCGATGGTACTAAGAGCTTCCGAAATACGTCGTTACGATGAACGTTTGAGCTGTGAGAATTAGTGTAGTCCTCTTATTGTACATTATAGTGGCAGCTCTGTTAGAAGTTTTTGATCGCATTCAACTCACGAAAAGAACACGTTCTATCAGGTTTTAAATCAATACTTATGCGAGGGATTACTGGAGCGAATTATAAACTATTCATATCGCTTAAATACCGAAGCCGGACAACTCGGCGCCGCCATCTCGGCGCGGGGCCAGCTCGGCGCCGAAAACAAATTTGCAAACTACATAGTGTACTGCGTAAGAAAATTATTATAAAAAAATAATAAATAAAGTGATCGCCAAAAAGTTGTCATCAAATGAAAAAACAATTATTGAGAATTTCTTGGAAAATCAAACACTGACGACCAGAGGTGGTTGCAAATTAATTACAAATGAGCCAAACAAAAGTTGTCACATGACTTCCGTTATCAGTAAAATTTTACGTTTTTTTTTAAATAATTACGAAGCATGGATTTACTAGTCAAGATAGAGACACATTTTACGAAAAAAAGTTTTCTGTCCTTGAGATTGTTCAGTCAGCTAAAACTAACACACTAAAAATCTCATGGAAATCTTGCTTAAATTCCGAAAAATAGCACTTTTTGGATTTACACAATTTTGAAAACGCCATTTTCTAAGTAAAGTGCTTTTTATATGACAAATATTTCTTTAATGTTTATTTTCCAAATCAAAGAATTTTATTTTTAACATTTTTTGTTATTATGAAATAAAAAACTTTTTGAAAAATGTTTGTTTTTCCATAGCCGTTTTTGTTAAAAGTAAAATTCTTTGATATGGGACCTAAACATAAAAGATAATGTGAGAGATCAAAGTTGGCAGAGGATTTTGAAATTTGGTATAGGAACCTAGATGTTGATTCTAAACAACTTCTCTTAATAACTTTTTGTCGTGTTTGCTACATAAAAGACAAGCTACTCTACAGTAATAGTTATTTACCTAACAAGTTCGTAATTTTCCCGAATGAACACTTTGTTTGCAGCACGACCGAAGGGAGTGCTGCATGTAGTGCGAATTCGGGAAAATTCTTCCCGAAAGAGTTAGGTACAATGTTTTTTGTAACGAATAACTGAAAATATTTGAAAAATTTAAAAAATTGTTATTTAGAGTTTTACTAATTTACTGAGTTGGCAGCACAAATCACTAAACTTTTATACCTATCCTACGCACCTGTTAGTTTTTGTAGACGTTTACAGCGCCTCTGGTGTTTGCAGGAGCAATTAAACCAACGAGGGACAATCCTCTATATAATAAAGGAGAACGATCTAGACGTGTGTGTCCCGAGGGCCCCCTTGGAGAGGGGCGAAGCCCCTAGGGCCCCCTTGGAGAGGGGCGGAGCCCCGAGGGCCTCCTTGGAGAGGAGCGGGGCCCTGAAGGACCCCTTGGAGAGGAGCGGAGCCCCGAATGTCCCCTTTGAGATGGGCGAAGCCCCGAGGGCCGCTTTGGAGAGCGGCGAAGCCCCTAGGGCCCCCTTGAAGAGGGGCCGATCTCCGAGGGCTCCCTTGGAGAAGAGCGGAGCCCTGAAGGACCCCTTGGAGAGGGGCGAAGCCCCGAGGGCCCTCTTAGAAATGAGCGGAGCCCCGAGGGCCCCTTGGAGTGGGGCGAAGCCCCAAGGGCCCTTTTGTAGATGGGCGGAGCCCCGAGGTCCCCCTTGAAGAGGGTGGAGCCCCAGAGGCCCCTTTGAAAATGGGCGCAACCCTAAGGGCCCCCTTGAAGAGGGACAGATCCCCGAGGGCTCCCTTGGAGAAGAGCGGAGCCCTGAAGGACCCCTTAAAGAGGGGCGGAGCCCCGAGGGCCCGCTTGGAAATGAGCGGAGCCCCGAGGGCCCCTTGGAAAGGGGCAAAGCCCCAAGAACCCCTTTGGAGATGGGCGGATCCACGAGGTGCCCCTTGGAGATGGGCGGAGCCCCAGAGGCCCCTTTGGAAATGGGCGCAACCCCAGGGGCCCCTTGGAGATGGGCCAACGCAATAGGCCTAAAAATGGTGGTAAATTGAATAGAATACACCGCGCAATAGCGCGGGCAGCCCCGTTTATTATAAAAATATACAAAAAACACAATTCCCCTAGTTTTTGTTGAAAAGTAAAAGACACCGCAGTGCGGGAAAAGTAACTTTCGGCGTATCCGGAATGACCGGGAGATATGAACTTTGAAGTCATGAGTACAAAAAATAGTTTTCTTGAAAACTTTCAAGGCATACTTGATTTTTCAAAACTGAAATGCTGTTAGGAATTCGCCTTTAACCAAGCAGGGCTGAACCCCAAAAAATGAAAATTTAAATAGAGAATTTTTTACCTTTTACAAGAGTCGTTTCACCTATCCGGGGACACACTGTATATACAGGGTGATTTTTAAGTTGATTCTTTCCTTTTGCCAGGATATAACGCTAAAAAAAGTAAGCCATTTACCAGTTTTGCGAAATATCAAAACTAACGGAGGTACAAGGTGTTAAAGTTTCAAAGTATGAACTAAAATTACTTAACTAAAATTAAACTAAACTTAATCTAACTTAAATGATCAAAATTATCAGCATTCGCTTCTACACGCACATTCCGCTTATAAGAGCGATGCGGCAGCGGCATTTTGACGACACTCCCAGTAAATAGTAAGCATATTCACTCATTCATTATTTTTATAAACATGAGCCATTATTGCAGCAATAACATTAAGAAAATTACAATGGAAAACTAGTTGACAGATCATTGCTTGACAATAGAGATAAACAAAAATAAAATTGTCCAGCCGCCTTTGCGCCAAAGTTTAGTTTTTAATTTGAAACTTTAACACCCTGTACCTCCGTTAGTTTTGATATTTCGGAAAAGTGGTAAATAAAAAAAATACTTATTTTTTAGCTTTATTTCCTGGTAAACGGAAAGAATCAACTTAAAACTCACCCTGTATACAGGGTCTCCAGAAAATACGTGTACAACGGAAGACCACAAGTTCCTTTGCTCAAAATATGATAATTTAACTCAACTTACATATATACAAAGCTGCTTAGTTTAGTCGCTAGAGGGCTTTAAAAATGATTAACTTTTTTAATGCTTCAACCCCCTGAATAATCACTACAGAATCTATTTCCTCTCTTACACTATTTTAGTTGGGTGAAAGGTTTAGCCACAAAAAAATATTTTCTAAATTCCTAAAAGCCTAGTGTTAAGTAACAGTTACTGATTCAGGCTTGTAGAAATTTAGAAACTATTTTTTGTGGCTAAACCGTTTACCCAACTAAAATTTTGTAGGAGCGGAAATAACTTCTAAATTAAAGTAGCTATTCACAAAAAAACATTGGTAGTGATTATACATGTGGTTAAAAAATATGGATGGATAATTTATTGTGACGTGTTTAAACACCCTGTAATTTTCGAAATTAAGGTTTATTCCACAAAATGTTGTACTGGTACAAACGCATGGCCAAAACATGAATAAAATCTATCAAAGATTTTTCGACTTACTTGAAAAAATTTAAAAAAGCTAATCATTTTTGAAGGCCTCTAGCGGCTAAACTAAGCAACTTTGTATACAGGATGTCAGGAAAGTCAACCGTGGCACTTCTGGAGATGCTAGGGGACGCTATATGGAGTCGAAAAGTCCTAATTCATTTTTCAGAATTCTTCAGAATTCACTGTTGAAATTGGTACCGCAAATTTTGGGAACCGCTGTATGGTAGCTACTGCATTTTTGTGTTTTTGATGTTTTTTTGTCAATTAATGTCAATGTAATAAATAATTGCGTGTTTGACTTTTGTAGTAAAAATATACACCGTGCAGGAGTATGCTGATATGTTTTTTGTGTATAGTATTCTGGTGCTGTTGGGTCTGTGAGTACGTCGATACTTTGTGCTCATTGTTGGATTTAAAATTATCAAACTCCCTTTTAAAAGTGTTCTAAAAGCTAATAAATTATGTATGAAGACGGTATATGTGACAATTGTTTTCCCAGCCTATCTCAAGACACTGCGTCAAGCCTCCAATTTAAGGCAAAGTACAGCAGTTCTCAACTTTTTCTTTTTCATTTTCAACATTCGTTTTTACGAAAACTATGCTTCTAAGCCAAAAATGGATTAGAAATTTTCGACTCCATATAGCGCCCCCTAGTATCTCCAGAAGTGACACGGTTGACTTTCCTGACACCCTGTATAGGTAAGTTGAGTTAAATCATCATACTTTGGGCCAAGGAACTTGTGGTATTTCGTTGTACAGGTATATTCGGGACACCCTGTATACAGTGCGTCCCCGGATAGGTGAAACGACTCTTGTAAAAGGTAAAAAATTCTCGATTTAAATTTTCATTTTTTGGGTTGCAGCCCTGCTTGATTAAAGGCGAATTTCGAACAGCATTTCAATTTTGAAAAATCAAGTATGCCTTTGAAGTTGTCAAAAAACCTATTTTACTGTAGAGTAACGTGCCTTTTATGTAGAAAATACGAAAAAAAGTTATTAAGAAACATTGTTTAGAATCAACATCTAGGCTTCTATACCAAAATTTCCAAATCCTCTGCCAACTTTGACCTCTTACATTTTCTTTTATGTTTAGGTCCCATATCAAAGAATTTTACTTTTAACAAACACTGCTATGGAAAAACAAATATTTTTAACAAAGTTTTTTATTTCATAATAAATTTCAATACATGTTACGTAATTATTTTAAAAAAATTTAAAATTTTACTAATAACGGAAGTCATGTGACAACTTTTGTTTGGCCCATTTGTAATCACTTTGCAATTACCTCTGGTCGTTAGTGTTTGATTTTCCAAGAAATTCTAAATAATTTTGTTTCATTTGATGCCAGCTTTTTGGCGATCACTTTATTTATTATTTGTTTATAATAATTTTCTTACCTAGTGCACACTGTAGTTTGCAAATTTAAATTCGGCGCCGAGATGGCCTCGCGCCGAGTTGGCTAGCGCCGAGATGGCTCCGCGCCGAGTTGTCCCGGCGCCGAGCTGGCACTGCGCCGAGATGGCGGCGCCGAAGTGGCGGCGCCGAGATGGCGGCGCCGAGTTGTCCTAGACCCCTTAAATACACCCATTAAAGTGTGTTATATACCCTGAGCTTCTCGTTCCATCCACCAGGTTTTCATACTAATAATTTAGATCTTTAGGCGAATTTATTTGCCTCCCGTTATCCGCTATAGCTGAATTTTTCGTATATGTCACTCATAACAATTGGTTCACGTATACTCGTGACTGAATTTGGAAAAACAGTTGTATAGCTTATGTTTTCCACTTCATTTGTTGAAACAACAACCATGTTAGTTTTCACAATACTTAAAACTAAGTTAAACCTATAATTTTAGTTCAAACAGTTATATCGCCGAATCACTTTCGCAACCTTAAATATTAGTCAGAGATGTACATAGTGTAAATAAACTATTACGTCACATCGATTAGTGGCGGTTTCCTTTATTTATTATGTTTGTATGAAACAGCCGTGTAGTTTAGGAATTTACACTGACACCTATAGGTTTTCTGGTTTGGACCGTCTCGAATCAGTGGCGCTTCCGGACTACCCACCCCAATTTTGCTCAGAAACTAGCTGAAAAATTTTGCTACACCGCGAAACAATTCCTGGCCGACCGTATTGTAACGTAATGAAGGAATAGCGATCATTTTATTTATTCTTTTCTGTACAGAAATTTCCCGTGCATCACTGTATATTCGTGACAATGATGCAATTTTAAACAATGAAGTGGGTCAATAATCTGGAAATTCAAATTTGGTCTTGACAATAGGCCCCTAAACTTAAACTTTCTTTAACTATCACCTTCAAAATGTGCTTTTATTATAGAATATCTACGCATTTTAATCACTTAGGCTGGATTTAACATCTAAATGTTGTCATAAATCAAAAATTTCAGGGTTAATCTTGAAGTTTGTTCTTAAAAAATTAAAATTTCTCCTTCAATCTTTCAATTATGTTTTACATTTTAATAAGATATGCCTGCTTTAATCGCAATATTAAGTCGGCAATTTCACCTTCTATGTTGCAAGATTTGTGAAAATCTATTGATAAATTTCATTTTAAGCTTGACATTTTGTCATTTTACTAAAAATTTCTTTACCTATCAATTATGTCAAGAAATTCATAATTTTAGTTATAAAATGTCTACTTAAATCACAAAGTTTAGATCTGTAATCTAAATTTCTACTTAAACCTTTAAATTCTCTTTTCAAAATCAAAATTGTGACCAAAATGTATTTATTTTAATTGCAAAATTGTGATTTTGAGTCAGAAATGTCACGACATTTGGTCTTAAAACTTTAAATTTTTCTTTGAATTATATTAGCTGCTAAATATATATTTTATGTAATGGCTAATATTCAATGGTAAATACGGAATTTCGTCACTAAACCAAAAATTTTGAATTCTCCCTTGATATTTAAATGAACTAAAAATGTCTTAACTTTTAACCTGGAAGTTAAGTAACGAACATTTTTAAATTCTAATTATAAAAAAATGCACTTTAATAGAAAGTTTTGAACTTACCATCGAGGTGGTATTAATCTCCGAAAATGTCTACTTTAACCTTTTACTTGTGTCTGCTTTATTTGCAAAATGTATGATTTAAAGCAAAATTGTAATGAAAATATGCTTTCATTTCAAAACTACGGCATTGAACACGAGATTTCTTCTTTGGTCTTAAATTTGGTTGTAGAACTTAAATATAGACTTCAAATTGAGATCACGAAATATATATTTTAAATGGCAAAGTCAATATTTTAAATTTTCAATTTGCCCATTTACCTCGAAGAAGCTAGTTCAGCAGCTGCACTTCCCCTTTAAACTATAAATCTGTTTCACTTAAGCTTGATATCGCGTAAGGAAAATAACAATTCTTTTGTCCCTATTCTTTGAATGTGACCTTAAAACTTAACATTCTTGTTTTAACCTTGCAATTGCGTTTTGAAAATCACAATTGTAATAACAAAAATTAGTGTGCGATTCGCAAAATTACAGATTTGATAGCAACGTTTTTTATTAAACTTGTAGTTTACTCTTAAAATGTTGTCATTAATCTCAAAATTGCAATGTCAATCTTGAAATTTAATCTTAAAAAAATTACAGAAGTTGCAATTTACCATTCTGCCTTAATGCATTGAAACTGAACTTCAAGTCTGGCACAAAATTTGAAAAATCTGAAAATTTTACAAGGGACAGAAATAAATAAAAGCTTTAAAATTGACCACATCTTTATTATTATTGTTTATTATACGCCACGTAAGATTTACTGCAAAGCTCTGCTGCATAGCAGATCATTAATAAATAATACGTACTACAAGTTTGAACCTTCTCAGCATCTTGTACAATTTAATATTAGTCAGCAATTAGATAAAGATGTTGGTATTTTTAAATGACTTTAAAGATGTCTTGCTTTTATGAGTCATTCTTTATTACATTTGCTAGTTGTTTTGAAGGAGTGCTGATAATTACAAGACAACCGCTCGGCGGCTCCACATATTCATAGTTGATTTTGTTTACTCGTGAAACGTGCTTTAATAGCAAATATAAGAACTGGAGGAACGATGTTACTGCATTTATTAGAAGGAACGGGGCAGTGTGAAAAAGGGGTTAGATGCGAATAGATCTTCGAGTTGCGTAGTCGATATGTATCTTTAGTTTTGTGTTAATTGTTCAATAAATACATTTTAAAAGGATTTGTTGTTTGGGGAGCTTTCACATTGTCTAAACTAAGTAACTTTGCATTTTCCGTACATATACATCTGTATATGTATCTATATTTTTAAAGTTCCCACCAATTTTTCTTTATACAATCCCGCATTAAGTTTTAGTACAAAACAGCTGACACTAACATCTCAACCCTGCCAGTAGCCATCCACCATTCTACCACCGTCTGCCAACAAGGGCAGCTCGGTAATGAACTTAACCCTACGAAATATTATTCATGTTAGAGATAAATACTATCCGACATTTCGTTAATATCATGCTGTTTAATATTTACTAGCAAATTCGCAATCTCAGAAAAGGGCCAGAATAAAACAAAATTGCACATTTTTCTTCTTTCAAAATTGAGAAAATAAGGCAAAAAAATCTCCCCCTTCTTCACAACCGCATCCCGATTTATCTTATATTATAACGTTTTCCTTATTTTGCAACCCCCAAATGCACCTGGGCCGCAAAATTGCCAGGTCCCGTGTTCTCTTAAAAAATACAGTTGACCAGTAGAAAGTTTCCAAACACAAAATTTCACACCAGTATTGATATTAAGGTTTTTATAATAATTATAACGTTTACCCCATTCTGCAACCCACAAATTCACCTGGGCCTCAAAATTCTTGAAAACCCACAAATTCATCCACATTCTGACAAAAACGAAATTTCCAATTTGCTATAAACGTACCTCACCTTAACACCCAAGAAGTATGCTATGTAACAGCAACGAACACTTTCGTGTCCAAAAAATCTATTTCTTTCGATGTTCCATATATTTCTCTTCCTGCACTAATTAGGATGTTTCTGAGGGATTCCCATGCTTCTCTTCTATCATTTTCTCAACTTTTTTGGTATACTTAATCGCTACTTCTCTTGTCATTAGTCTGTAATTTTTGATTGCCTCCTTACTATTGTTATTTCAAAGTTCTACTTTATTTTTATTATTATCATTATCATTGCCCGCCTCCTGGCAACTTATTGTTGTTTTCGCTTTTAACAGGTAATGTGTGTGTCCAAAAAATCGTTTTAACCCCCGTATTTCTACCACCTCAGATCTTACATTTTCATAACCTATCCAGAAAGTTCGCCCTTGACGAGATCTTCAAACTGAGACCAACAACATTCACCTGCAATACGTACAACTTGCAAAAATTCGCGAAAACTGCGCACTTTCCAAGCGTCACACAAATCGCTACAGGAGCCCCGTATTACCGGCATACTTACAATTTCTTAAACGTTTTCACTGTTACAGTAGTTCTGCTTAAATCTTAAAACTTTTTTAAGAGCAAAATTGTGATGCAAATATGTATGTCTGCTCTAATCGTGAAATTACGTCTTTGGGCACGAAACTTCGCCAATAATCTTTAAATTTGACCTAAAAACTTTAATTTTGTCGTTAAAATGTAAATTATAAACAATTGTAAACCGAAACTCGTCATCTATCTGGAAGTTAAAAATTGAGAATTGAGGTTTTCTCTTTAATCTCAATAGTCCCTTCAAATTTATTATTATTATTATTATTACTATTATTATTATTATTATTATTATTATTATTACTATAACGCCAGAGCAGAGGACAGGCCCTATGAAGCTCTGATTACAAACTATACTCATAACTTGTAACGCTAAACAATAATTATATAAAACAACTTATATCTAGATGTAAAATTATAACCTAATTGTTAGAATTAGTAACAAAAACGAAAACAAAAATGTCTATTCTGTTTTTAAATGTATTGATTGTAGGAGCGTCGACGATATCGGCAGGTAGACTGTTCCACATATGAAACACTCGGTTCACAATAAACGATCTTCTACACGTTAATCTTGCTAACTCTCTTTTTAACTTCAAACGGTGGCCCCGGAGGCGGTCATCGGCAAATTTAACATTGTATCAGAAATATCAAAATTCTAATTGGCATAATGTGATTTTAAAACCTAAAATATCGGCTTTAGGCGAGCAACTGATCTCTGAAGCTTGAAATTGTAACCATAAAGAGTTACTTTAATCGCGATTTATGGTCTTAAACCTCAAATTTCTATTTCAATCTTAAAATGGAACACTGCACCGATACGATTAAGAAAATTTTGTTGCAGGTTGTTGCAAATTTAAATCAGATCTTCACATTGATAACTCATAATATTCTTTCCATACACTAAGAGCTTCTACATCCACAAAAGTAGCAATAACCATTCTAGTTAACGCTTGACCTGAAGTTCTAGCTGTAGTTTGGGGTACGTCGCCCCCTGAAACACGAAGGGAATTACTTTTATCTACGACCACTACTAAAAGTAGGCTTTTTAACACTCGCTTGTTTCACTAAAAGTGACGTTTTATAGTTTACCGTGTTTAAAGAAATCAGCTGTTTACTTTTAGCACATGTGCTAAAAGTGACGCGAGGTTCAAAACTACAATTTCGAACTGCAAGTGAAGTCGTAAAGCTATTCTAGTTGCTTCTTGCGTTACAGGTAAAGCGTTTTTGAAATAATTAAAGCGTTATGTATTGAATACAGTCATATGTGGAGTATAAATAATTAAATTTCGTACCTGTCCTTGACAGCACGGGCGTGGCCAAAACAATCGCCAGCCGCGTAGGCTACTATTCATTATGATGCAGCGTCGCAGATGCGAACCTTTCTTAAATCCGATATTTATGGATTAATAACGGTAAAATTAAGGTCGTAGATAAAATATTGTATGCAACGCGTGCTAAAAGTCGTTTATGCACGAGACATGTTATGAAACTCAGCCTTCGGCTTCGTTTCATAATTTTCATGTCTCGCGCATAAAAGTCGACTTTTAGCACTTGTTGCATAAATAGCTATTATAGCCTTAGATAGACGCCCAAATCTCCTTTTCGCACAACCTAGACATGTGAAGTGTATATAATACGTAATTGCACAAATTGGGTGCTGCACTGAGCGTACAAAAATAGAAAAGCGATTCAGGGAGCAATTGTAAAATGTATGATCGACTTGTTCTACAACTAAGCGACTTTTACAAATTTCGATCAGTCTAAGAGTTTAAAGCTACACCTTTTGTGCAGATTTAAAATTTCAAATAGAAATGCCAAAGGTCGGATATACATAAATAGTTCCTAACTTAACCTTTTTACAGCTTCAAAGTCGATATCTTTAATCCGTCTAACATTTTCTTAATAAAATGAGAAAATAAAATGTTGGTGGTAAATATACTTATTCTATTACTCAAAACATCCTCCAAGCCCCCAGCTAAATTCCGAAAATGGCAAATAATTAAAAATTTTGAGCAATGGATTAACTCGCGTCTATTGTATTACCAGATTTAGTAGACTGTCATTCAGGCTTCAGGACATTTAACTATGGGCACCTTAATGTGCACCTTAATGTAAAAAGATGATTTGGTTCTGGTATATATATAGTTTTAATCAGAAAACTCATAGTTGAAATGCGAATACGTAATCTAAACTAAAATATTTTATCTTGTAACGTTTGAAAGCGAATCTGTTAATCGGCAAAACTTATTTTTCCTATATGAAAAATGAGTGGAAAGCTATCGGTTTCATTAAACATACAAACAGAAGATCAATGCAACACGCAAAGCTGGAAAGCAATAAGCTGATAGCTTAATAGAAAACAATGAAGAAATTGATTTATTAATTATAGTTACAATGGGACCAATAAGTTGCCTCCATTATTTCTTAAAAAATTACTGATCTTCAATAGAATAACCTGAATAAAACCTCCATAAATTTGATATAAGGGAAAACCCGGTCGATGACCAGCAACAAATCTAATAGGTGGTCCAGTAGTTCAATGGCAAGGAAGGGCTTGACCTGTGACAAAAAGGTGTGCTTGCGATGGCCAAAACAAATTATATCTTAATGGTAAGAGTACAAATTCGAGTAATCGCTATCTGATGTATCTACCGGGGGCGTAAGGAAATCTCCTAACAGAGATGTTGTTCCTAAGCTACAGCAAATCCACCCAGCTACGTAATTTTTAAATACTTAATATATTTCCAGAATTCGCGAACCGAAACACACAATACTAACAAAACAATCTTTAAGAATTCTGCCTGATAAGGAAAGCTCTAACATTTGTTTGCCCGCATCACGGTGAGAAGAGAATATTGAGCCTGGTGACAAGCTGGCAACAGAATGCAACATGTGTTAAAAATACCATGGCGGGAATGTGTCTCCAAACTTACATATTCAAAATTGGCGTAATTCACAACATTCATTGCGTAACCACTTATAAGTTGAAATGTAGCAGCATCTTCGGAAAAGTGAATGCGAAATTAGGAAATTAACAGTCTGGCTGAATGGTTGAATAGTTATTGACAGTGGGACCTAGTGGCTGGAATTCTTCGGGTGCGTAAAGCTTGATAAAAGAAGAACAGACAGCTTCATTCCAAGCGTATATAACGGGCGGAGGTAGAAAGGAGATTTTCAGCCCTGTATCGACAGAGAGCGTCGTTGTATAAGGTAGTTGCGTAGCGTTTGATAACGAGACGATAAGACTTCCTTCAAATATCGACTATGGATCGGAATAAAATTCCACAATACAACAACGATGGTAAACGGAATTTTAGACTTGTAAGAATCGTTAAATTTGACAACTCTCTGAAAGGGTTGCTAATGTTCTTAAAATGGCTGCCACATTACAATAAACAACCACGCTCACATACACACACTTCGTTTGTTGGACGCTAGCTGACTGATTATCCACTAGCAAAACACTTCAGCGGTTTCGTCAGCACCTTCTCCGCTGTGAATCGAAATTTTCGGCATCGATAGAATGGTGAAAATATCAGTTGCTATTGTTTTGAGACGAAAACCTGCTATAATGAATTATGCACAATATTTAGAAAATAGCATATGAATTGCGATTGATAAATAATTATTCTTACTATACCTCTTGCCAATAGGGTGTATCGGGTAGGCTTGCAGTTTTTGTTGGAAACAATAACTTTTTGATTTAGAACAATTTATTTGCTAAAAGCTGTTTCACGAAGCAGGAGTCGTAAAACTGTGGAAACGTTGAAGGAAAGTGGTGTATTTAAAATAATGACAAAGATCTAGTTCCAATTGCGACAATAAATCAGTGAAAAAGTTGTTATCTTCAGAAGTACGGACCAGGGATGGTATTGAACGATATCTTACATTTAAAATTACCCACGAAAACTTTCAAAATATGCAAATCAGGCTCTTTTGACTGAAATCACAGAAAATATAACATCTAGAATCCAAGTAGCAGCAAAGAAAATATGCACACGGAGAACCAAAGCGAAACGAAAAAATAAGCCAAAACATCATATAACTCTTATAGATAGAAAGAGGTTAGACAGAGGCGACGAATAATGCAAACAGACCCAGAGAACGATCAAAAGCGAAACCAGGAAAGACGTGAGAGCATGCAGAACTTAAGAGTCTGAATATAGTACTATTTCTGTAACAACACCAATATATATCCTAAAAGGATATGAATAAATGTGAAAACTGGAGACTAATTACTCTTCTGTGCACAGTTAGCTGAACAATGGCAAATATAATATTGAAACACATCGACAACATTATGCACTTTACGCATCATACTAGAACAAATACCAGAAAATAGAGGAGAGTGTATATTAACTTCATAGACTTTGACAGAGCATTTGCCTGAATTGAGATAGAAAAATATAGAAAATGCTAGAAGGCTTTGGAATACACGAAAAAAATCTAAAAACATCATAGAAACACTGTATGATAACCGCGGATATTGAACACGAAGAAAAATATACAGGATCAATACAAGTTCAAAGCGGTGTAAAACAAGGCTGTATACTATCACCCATGGCTTCCATTGTCGTTATAGGCAAGGTCGCGAAAAATACGATAAAGAACAAAACTGTGTTTAAACAGCTATAAGATCTAGAATTTGCGTATGACGTCAGTCTAATAACATCAAAAAGGCAAAAAATGCAAAAGAAAATTAATGGATTGGCAGACGCAACAAACCACCTAGGCCCGAATAAAATGCAAAAAAGGCAAAGTTGTTAATAAATAAAATTTACGTAGGTGAAAAAATTATGGTAAATGAAGAGGGCATCGAAAAGTTTGCATGTTATATGTTATATGAAAAGTTGTAAGAAAGGCGCAAAGAAGAATAGATGAAACACAAACACTTTCGGTATGCTGAGAAAAATTTGTATGGCGAAGAGCATATCGAGGAAAACGAAACTAAGAATATTTAAAACATTGTATGTGTTAACAGTGTTACGTTTTATGGGGCAGAAACGTGGGTAGACAGTAAACGCCGTAGAAAGAAATTCCAGACGTTCATAAATAATTGCTTGAGAATCATATGTCACGTACATTGGCCAGACCGAATAACAAACAAACAGCTGTAGGTAATAACAGAAGAAACAAGAATAGAGGTAACCATCAAATAGACAAAATGGAATGGCATTGGGCACACACTCTGCAAGGCGCCCAGTAATATCAGCTGACAAGCACGAGACTACAAAATCACTGGAAGAAGAACTCTAGAGTGCTCAAAAAAAACTTGGCGAAGAAACATGGAGAGAAAAATAAGCAAGCAAAATATTACTTGGCAGGAAGGAAAACGCTAGCCAGAAATACACAAACGTGGTAAGAACTAACAGGAAAAATTATACAACGCAGAAATCAAGATGCGTAGATCTAGCAAACTTACCATCGCTCAGTACCTTAATGCTTATGAAATACTCCAAAAGCGGCCTGTGCTCTTGGTGAGAGCATTAGAAAAAAGAAGAGAAATATGTTAAGATGGTGCACATAAAATACATTGAAGAGGGTTCCAGTTGAAGGTCAGAACCATTCAAAACGACATTAACAACCCATATGAATTCTTCCTTAAAAATTCTGATATTCGTATTCGAGCATCGTAAAAAGCTAATAAGCAACCGGCATTATAAGCACCGTGGCCAAAACGTACTCAAACTTGGATTTGCTTAAAGCGACCATTTCTTAAATATCTGTATCGGACAACTTACATATTCATAACTACACTAATTAACTCTATGGATTGCTTAACCAATTATAACAATTTGGCCGAAGTGCAGCTGTGTAGTTGGCGAAGCGACTGCGAAACAAGAAATTAACACCCTAGCTGAGAAAAAGAATGATAGCAGGACCCAACGGCTGGATTTTTTCGGTCGTCTAAAGGTTGGTGAAGATAGAATAAATAGCTTTAGTTACTAGCATCGGCAGTGGGCCGAAATAGAAAGCATACCTTTCAAGCCTGCGCTAGCGTAGAGCGTCTTCATACAGTTGGCTGCGGAACGTTTTGATGACAGGACGATGCAAGTATTTCCAAGTATTGGAGAGCAACGATTACATTTCTCTGCAAAACAACGATGGGTAACAGAATTTTAGAATTATAGGCTGCTGCCTGGAAAAGCCGCTATTGTTCCCAAAATGACTGCCACGTCACACGGAACGTTCACGCTCAGATACACACACCCTGCCTGCTGGACACTAACTGACTGACTGTCCTTACATGAAGAAGTTAACCGATTGATTCTTTCTCCCCCATAAACCGAAATTGTCGACATCAGCAAAAGCGCAAAAATACCTGTAACTATTTCTTGGAAGCGAACAATTTTTAAACTGACCAAACAAATTATGTACTATATTTTAAATATACATTTTACTATTTATTATTTAATCTACAGTAAATTAGATTTATATCAACCGGCTGAACAAGCAGCCTACCGGATAGGTGGTAGTAGAGACTGTTGATCACTTATAGTCGATACTTCTAAAAAATGGTAATGAGTACAACGTCTCTTCATATCTTGCCCTCGTGTGTGGACTACCACAAAGCGCTTGAATACTGTCAGTACTGTAGCATTATGAAAGTGCCACACCAAACCAGACTTCTTGAATATCCTATAAAAACGCAACAATGAGCATCAACCTTTGATGAAGGATTGTCAATCAACACAGTGAATATTGGGAAATATGTTTACAATGGCGACAAAGCTCTTTACTCTAACCGTGGAGTATTTAAGAATATTAAATGGAAAACACAAACAATGATCCAGCAGCAGTTTAAAGGAGCTTTCTATAATGATTGCGCAGCTGGAAGAAGCCTCTAACTTGATAGGTCTGCAACTGTACTTAAAGAGATAAATGTGATGAATGCAACATGGGTGCCAGATTATCAATGGCTGTGGTACCCGCTCAAATGGTATGCTCTTGGCAAACTCAACTACATCTTGAACAATATAAATATCCAGTTGCTATCTTTATACTCAGAGTGCTAAATCTGTTGAGCTAATTTTAATTTAAACCTAACATTGACGAAAATTCCCGAAAGTAACGTCATAAAATGGTTTGCATTCACAATTTTAACCGATTGCCGGTTAGGAGTCGTGAACATCAAGAAGAGTCTAATTAGACCATCAATTAGTATAGCAATAATCAGTTAATTTATATGAGACCAGGTTCAATAACTTACCAATCCAAATTACATTGAACCACACGCAGTCAGTCAGCTACGACTAAAAAAATTAAAAGGTGGAAGCCAGCTACGAAAGGAAACTACTGCATCCTGTATTACATTCATAGAGGTTTATCCAGGATAATACCCTGGACGCCTGGAGGCAATAACGTACAGGCACCGTAAGAGGGCAATTCCCAAATTAATAGTATCAGTTAAGCTTAAGTTGAAGTACTTCGAGTTAAAATTCATTTTAGCCGTGGCGCAACAGCTAAATAATTAAAATTTATCCACAATCACCTTATAATTGAAGTTTTATCCACACTTATGAACCGTCTAAAATACCACTTTATCCACTAGTGGAATAATGAAATTACTTTATTTCACTAGTGGGATAAAACCATGTCACTTACTACTGCATTGTTGGTAGCACTGTCAAGCTATGCCAAATTCGAAATTTGTAGGTTAAGTTTTGCGTCAATCTGTGTCAAATAACAAACAAAACTTAACCTATTAACCTCTCGAATTTGACATAGACTGACAATACACTTCAGTACTGCCAAACGTATAACGTTTGATCTTTCGATATTTTTCAAATTGTCACTGACTTTTCATGGCTGTCAAACAAAACGTATGTTTTTTTAGATATTTCTTGAGTTGTTAGATAAAACTACGAATTAATTCAATTTATGAGTAATGCTGTCGTAAAGGCCTTCTCGAGCGCGACAATTTCTTATAAAAGTCAATAACCTTATCCTCCAATTCCAACGTAGACCTTCGCTGAGATCGATGAATAATAAGGGTAACTAAATAAAATCGGGTCAGCCCATTTGTTACCCCTGTTAAAAAAGCGATGAGCAGTGCCCCGTTGACAATAAAATTTAACCTGATGTTAATTCCGCGACCAGCCGTTTTCACTGGTTGGCGCAAAGAGACTAACTCAGGAATTTCTATCCGGGACGCGCATAGCGCTTTGTTAAGCAGCCAACATTGGGGACAGATCTAAAAAATCGTACGGAACCTAGAAACTTCTCGATCGTCACCAACCTTTTGCTCGCCGGCGCTTGCAGTTATCCTAAACAAAATATTCGAAAACGTAAGAAAGAACCAAGAGGCACCTCGGCGTCAGCAGGAAACAGAGGATACCAAGTGAAAAACAAAGGAATTAGAAGAAACGGAAGAGAACGCAAAAAATAGCCTGGCATCATTTCAAGCAGAACTAATAGCGGATGAGGTTTACCTCAGGTTTTACGCTGCCAGTGAACATTTTTCTGCCATATTCTACGACCCGCCGACGGGAGCAGCGGAACATCAACCGAACCGGGCCGAATCCATCCCGTCGTCAACGCTTCGTCGGTATCGCAGGAGACCACACACCAACTGACAAATTGAACATCTACCACCTCCAAACTGCCCAGTACCCAGAAAGCGTAACGAATTTAAATCTCAGGCCTATTATAATACAAGTTAAGCGTGCCCGGCTGAGATTGTCGAATCTGCAGCGAAAAATTGATGGTGACCGGTTTCGGATAGTAACAATCCCAATAAATTTCAAACGGTAAATGTATGAGAAATGCAGAGAATAATGATAGGCATCAGATTTGGGTCTGACCCAGCAATTTGTGCCAAGAATCACCAGGCAAAGCGTTGGTAGGCTTCAGAAAAGATGGGCGGATGACGTCATACTGGATGAGAACGAGCACAATTTAGAGAACTGGAAGAGCCCTGCGTTCAGAAGTGATTGATTGGGGTTACGGATGGACAGAAAACATTAAAACGATAGATCATCCATCTTACTCCCCAAATTCAGTTGGTAGCTGATATATGTGCCTTTTGGCTATTATTTAATCTGAAAAAGTCTGTACTATGGCATGGTATTCGAAGACAAGGTTAGCCCTGCAATAACAGTTTTTTGGCAATATTTCAAAAACCGAATGACGGGTGATTAGTTAGTTAGTTAGTTAGTAGTATTTGTGGGGAGACTGATGTTAAGCAAGTAGGCCTTCATAGGTTCTTTTTCAAACCCCGTGGACAAGGTCTATGCGTGCAAACTACCAGGTATCTTAGTCCTACTTAGAATTTTGCCAAGACTAAGGAGTTCCAACCATAGCAAGGAATATTTTACATGCTACACATGGGACCCACGGCTTTACATCACTTCCGTATGGTGGCACTCTGTAGAGGTTTTCATCTGCATTTTTTATTTTTTTTTAAACCTCACCGAGATTGCGGATTGAACTCTCGACCCTTAGATCAGTAGCCAGAATGATTACCCACTGAGCTATGGAGCCCGGCGTGATTATTCATTTCTGGAAAATAGACTAAATAGATTTATTACGTATGTTGCGGTGGAGGGTGATTAGTGATTACTTTGAATGCAAGTAAAATAAAAATTTCCGTATCAATACGCAGGAAATAAACTTCTCTCATACCTTTTCCCAAAAATATCGTTAGAAACTTATACATTCTAAGCTAGCATTTAAGTATAAGCTCAATTGTAAGCTTGAACTAAAGTAAACTAATAAATTACTTCTATTTATCACAATTACTGCTATAGTAATTTTTCTCGCGCCCCATTAGCTAAAACCACACAATCAGCATGAGGACGTAACGTGTGAATTAAAAAATCAGACAACTGACTAATATCCCCCGACATCAGCAACTTCACGAATATAATTGCGATTCGTTTTTGTATCTAGTCCACCTACTAGGGAGTAAAGGTAGATTTAGTTACTTTAAGCTACATTTGAAGCTCAGTAGGACCTAGTTCATGAGCACCGGAGGCTTGATAGTCGACTCTTCGTGCATGCCTTTGACTTACGACTCGCGGCAGCCACCGCGGGTGACTCCTCACGAGATCACAACCCATCGCATGCACTCCAACATGCAACATCAGCTTCTCAGGAACGTAGTTAGCAACTGTGTTCTGAGCATGCTTTCTGCGAAGCCACCAGCCGAGGAAGTGCTCGCCTGGTCGCTTTTGAATCACGGCGCGAGCACTTCCCCGCTTGTTATCATATATCTCACTCTGGAAATGTAGTAGATGCCATTTGGAGAAGTTTATTTTAGGTCTTTTCAAGCTGCAAGAATTAGTGAAAGCGCCGGACGCGGCCAAGACGGAAATGTATATTCGCCAGGCAGGCCCCACCACCTACAGGCAGGTGCTGCGTGAGGTCCGCCAGAAGGAGATCTACAAGCTCATCGTCGACACCAATCCGCGGCACATTCATCACTTCTTTAGGGCGGTAAGTGCAGCTCATAACCATCCCTCGTTGCTTGTCATTTTTTGAACGAATATATACGCCCAAGTCTGGGACGTTATACCGTACATGGAATTACCGAATAATTTATGATCAGATGTATGTTAGAACAGCAGAGGATTAGAAAAGTGCTAAAATTGCAGCTGGCTGCAGTCTCAACCAGTGAAATATCCGACACTCGAGTAATATAAATAGCAGAAACAAGAGTAGCCTCGACAAATTTGGTTTATTTACAAACATTTACATTTAGGATTTCCACAACACACATAACCTCAAAGTGTAACTAACCTAACAAGCTTTAACAACACACCTCTCATTTGTATTGCACCACCAGCTGGGATTTTTGCAGTTCTTCATTTATGATCCATGCTCAAAGTTATAAAAGAATGTGCATTTACCGTTAATTTGAGATACGATATTTCCTCCTAGACCAAAAATGTGACTTCTAAAAAGTTATACTGTAATTATAATTAGAAGAAAAGCAGAAATTCTTTAAGAAGCGCCAACAACGTTTCTTTCAATGCTATAATCCTCCTCGAAAAGAGACCACAGCAGGATTTTAAATTTATACTACACTGACAACCTAAGAAAAGTTTTCACAAGGAGATGCCAAATGTCAGCCAATCCAGTCTTTCACCGCTTGAAAACTTCTAAATTACCACAACTAAAGAAAAAGCTAGAAAATTATTTTGAATACTTAATTCCGTCAATTACGAGCACTTATGTATCCAAAGACAGACAATATAATTCCTAACCAGTATTGCTCTATTTTATTTTTATAGTTGGATCTTCCAAGCAGCAATAATTTCGTCTTAAATATCAATAAATAGCAAAGTTGGTTCACCATACTCAAAAATATAAAGGCTTCATTAACCTTCGAAAAGCTTCGGGTGGTTGTTAAAACATATCATGCAGATGAATTAGAGATGTGAACTAGCATAAGTTATAACAGAGCAAAACCGGCGTACGACACGTGGCAAGCCTTAAAAAGTACTAGAATTAGCTCGGTGGAAGTGTAGTAGGCTAAAAAATTCTTGCTCACGAAAGCCAAAATGAATTGTAGCAACCTTGGACACAGAATCGTGTAAATTATGTGGGAGCAACCTAACAGACATATCAGGGTGTAGGGAACCGAACAGAAAGATTTCCCCTCGACTGCAGTGAACTCACGTAACTGCATTTTGCATCACATAATAAATCTAACATAGTGAACTTTGAGACCACTGTAAGCAGCTCACCTTAAAATAATTTCTCACCGCTCACAGCTCGAACCCAAGAAATCTAGTTAAAACGATCTTCGAGTTGCGACGCCACGAATAAGCACACAAAATTTAAAAAATTGATAATTTATCAGGGGAAACCAGTATGGATGGATCGTTGATAAGCCAACGGTTAATTGCAAGGAAACGTTTGATATTAAATTTAAACCAAAACCAAACCATCGTAACTACATGGGCACACTTCACGACCGGTTAGCTCCTAGTGGAGATAGTGTGCAGTTCTTTCAACAACCTTAACTGCATTAAACAACACAAAGGAAACTCCAAAAAATGTGTTCAGATTGAAGTGGAAACTCATAAACTCAAACTTTAACCAAAATCATAATAATTTGAAAGGCCATGTATAATAGGTAACTTAACCAAGGCATAACAGCAACAAAAACACACATTGTCCGAGTCAAATATATAATATTCAATATATGGTACTTAAATTCAAAATGTTAAGTACACCCAGTTCGCCCAATAGACATAAGGTTTGGAATAAAACAGTCAGATGTATAAATACAATAACAATTACGACAAAAGAACAAACTACTTAGCCTATTAAAGTTTATAAAGGTGACTGACATTAGCAAAGCAAGTTAAATGAGGCCTTAAGTAAAACTCAAAGAAGGCGCTGACGACGAAGCACAACGTAAGATGCAATTTACGAAAACAAAGTCAAATTATCGCATAATAGGCAAATGTGAAATTCGAGGAGCCCTAAAGGAATTCAGTCGAAGACGCTGGAATTTGGTACAGTAATTAGATCTTAATCCAATTGACACGAAATCAACTTTACGAAGAATCTGAAGGATTTATCTCGAATCATGGAAGCACTCGTAAAAATTAACAACTTTATGAAATACGTAGTTAATACAGTGCAGAAACTAAATGGTCACTACTCCCTGCATATCTTACTAGCACCTTAGTGACAGCAGCATAGAACTAGATCCTAGACAGACAAATGGTAGCTTACGGAAGCAGCAGATTGGACCTTCACAGCAAGTGGACGATTCGGGACGAAAACATGACGGAATCAAAGCGGTTCAAACATCTTGCTACGAAATCAGAGACGCATAAAAACAGCTCTGTATAAAATTATAGCCAGTTTAAAACAGCCCCAAGTTTGAAATTGGGTAGACAAGAAAAGGCATCTAAGCATTCACATATAAAAAAATGCCAGGAAATCGCCAGCGACTATCGAAGGGTTTGGGGTTAGATGGAAGAGCAGACGTATGCTAATTGCTTGAATTTGGTTATTGTATGTGGAATACAGCTGGCATATGTGCTGAATCTCGCCCTAACTGTAAATTCCAATTGTTTTAATGTGTTACGTTTATAGTAATAAAGACATTTATTATTATTATATAGCACGCTCGCCGCGACAAAAGTGCACAAAATCAGAACGCCGGCGCGGACCATTCAAAAAATACCTAAAAAACTCTAGCTCAAAGTACCTGGCTTTTTTTCCCATAACACGTTAGTGCACTCAAAAGTATGATCCAAACACAGTAAATTCGTAACTTGCTACAATGTAATGCTTAACTAATAGCACAGATTCAACTTAGTTGGCCGAGGTAATTAACGGGCGACAGTTGATGTAATAATCAAAGTGAATGTACTTACAACAACTTGCTATCTTATTCAAATAGACAATATCGTGTTTAGTGGAACTTTGACGCTATTTGAACCTACAAGACAAAGCAAGGTATTTAGTATTAAATATAATAGGCGTCGATAAGAAGTACCCATTGACTAACCAAGCTCAAAAAAGTGTAAACTATATAGTAAAAATCCTAAATTATGTATCTTCTATACTGCATCAAACATATTTAGAGCACATTTGACATTATTTGCCCATAACTAAGTATTCACATTGTCTATGCTGCATTTTTTTCACTGTACTTTACACAATTTTGGTACAGGCATACACTACAATTACAAACCCCAAAGAATTCTATATAACACCTTTCCCAATGTATTCCTTTTTAATCTGTAATACCTATACTGTGATGGTTCACTGCCTATATAAATTCTGCAACATAATAAATACTTTACATTAATAAGTGCACTTGATGTCAGCAACAGCAACTAATCATTTGTGAGATAATGGTTAGCATGAAACAAGGCAGGTTTTAGAAGGGTTGCGTTCAGAACTTCAGATATAATAAATGTTCGGAGGGCTAATGCAACTTAAGTTGTAACTGACTGATTTGAGCTTATTATTGTCAGACATAATGTAAATAAAATGATACAGAATGATTTGCTAAATACAGAAGGAATATGAGCGTTATATAGTAAAAGGGTATAAGCCAGCAAAATTCAGATTAGCTGAAAGGTAAACGCAACCGTGCTAGCAAAATAATTATTGCGAAGAGCAATGAAAATGGAACGCAACCGATCGAACGACAATTAGTGAGACGATAAATTAACTCAATGTGTATCAGTGCATTATAAACAAAGGTGATTTAATAGCGGAGCAATTGTTGTAACAATTATTTTAAGAAAAATTCAGTATTAGCGGTTAGGTAAAGGCATGACATCAAAACTGTAGTCCATAAGGTTAAAAATGTTATCAATCTTAATTTTCTTTATAAACATTTGAATATTTGGTTGCTAGGGAACCTGACTGTCATTTATTTATAATAATTAAACAAGCTTGAAAATTGTATGTTGGAGGCCAGATTGAGCTCTCCAATTGTCATATAAAATCATAAATACAAAAGTTCATAGTTACTTCAATTGTGTGTATAGTTATTTACAAATGTCCTATGCATCTGTGGGTGTAAATTGCCAGGTGTTAAAAGGTCCAGGTGATTCAGATAAGCCAGCAGAGAAATTCGTCCAAGTGCGAGTGATTTCGGGGCCCATTTTCTTATGCAAGTAGCTTCGCCCAGCAAGAAAGCGCCTGTTACAAGTAGGGAGGACATTCAGGAACTAGTTTAAGCAGAAATCCAAACCAGCAAACAATTTCCAAGTCCAGAATTTCCGTGGCGTCATTTGTAAGTTTGGCCAGCGTCCGAGAAGGCTCCGATTAAGGTAGATTTTCACAGGAAAAGCCTTGGTGTAGGTCCATAATTTTTGGACTCCTGAAAGATAAGACTCTCTAGGAGGTGGAGATCTGTATTCCAGTGATTCAGGGCAGTCCAGTTTCCAGAAATTTAAGTAGCGTCCCTTAAAAATGCGAAATGACCCCGCATTTTACAGTTTTGTGCCGGATATGAAACAATAACCTGTCGCGTGTCTTTTGTTACATCACAGCTAGAAACAAAATGATTTTAGCGACTGCTACGTCACAGAATTAATGCTTACCTGACACGTCTTTGCCATTTTGGTGGTTTTAGAATTCAATTTACGCTGTTTCTTGTGACCACAAGTTGTTTTGTGGCTAAGTCAAATTTATAAGTAAGCTAAATGTCAGATGAAATTGTGCATTTGCCCGAAAGATTTACGAGTATTTGTTATACAAATTAGTTGTCATACCAAGTTTTTCCTAAATTTTCTGAAACTACGACCCTGAAACAAGATTGTCTCATGTCCACGGAGCTAGTCCCGAATTTAATGCAAATAGATAAAATAAGAAAAGGGCAATCAACCATTTATTTCTTGTAATTTTTAGTAAACTTTTTTAATTTTCCCTAAGTATGACAGGTGAATTTCGATTGAAACTAAATAGTTCGAAAGTGATAATTTTCCTTGCCATTGTTTATTTTAAAACCCCTATATAAATTTTATTATTCTTAAGGGCAGGGTCATTACAATATAGTACTCAAAGCATCTACAACTGCGGGGTGAGTCAAAATGTTTGAGATTATAGGAGCATTGAATTGTTATTCTGTGAATGTTGGGTGAAAATTTAATTCCAGCAACGCCACGATGAGGATATAAGTATATACGGTCGTGATTGACAATAAATCAGTCTAGGAATTTAGCTTATGTGTTCGCGTTTGTTAATTTTGTTCCGCACAGTAACTTCTTGCTAGTATTAAAAGCTTTTTTTCCAGTTTAAGGACAAAATACAAATGTTATTTGGGTATTTCTTCAAAGCGACAATCGTTTGCCGATTTTTATCTGATCATTTAGTCACCATGGTCAGTTAATTGCTATAGATCGAAACTGATTACATTTTCTATGCTGTCATTTATTACACACCTGATTGTATTTACTGTAACCTGACTGCAAGTTCTGTACTAAAAATTGATTGGTTCACTTAGAGATTATAATAGTTACGAATCAATTGAATAGAAGCTTTGGTATTTGTAAATATTTCGTTTTTTATGTAGACTCTTGGTGGCATTCCAGAATCCATTGAAACTCGTATAATATATTTTCTACACATATGACAAGAATTTTCAATTCGATAAGTAAGTAATCCAATTTTCAGAATCACAAAGGCCCGTTCGTATTGCAGCGTTTGATGTACCTTTTTAATATAATTCCTTTGTAAAAAGTAATCTGGCTGCCTTATTCTTGTCGTACGAAATAACCCAAAGAAAAAACAGTAAGCCGTCGCTCCTTTGTTAAACTTTCGTGACAAGCCTTCCCACAGCGTCTCGCAAACAATGTTTGTTCTAACTTCCAGCAAATGAACAAACCGATCGAAAGAGGCTATTTTTGGGATCTCCACAAAATCTCAGCTTTGCATCCCTGCAAAATGGCCCGTTCTGAATCAATCTCGAAATATCACGTATTTCTCAAAGGAATATCTAATCGCCGGCTGATGAGCAAAGCTCGGCCGCCAATTTGCGCCAGCTGTAGATTTCGACGATCCACGCTTTGATCTGCCACTGACAGCAGATCGTAGCTAAGACGATTTGCTGTGTCAACGAGCACGGTTACTTTTTATTTCGCCTCCACCTTGGAATTTCGCCCCGCGATCTCTTTCAATATTTGCTAGTTTCTCCGGGGAAAATCTGTCTCTGCAAACACTCGCTTGTTTATGGCTGATCGGGGATCGCTCGCTCTTCGGATGATTAAAAGGTAATGGTTGGAATTCGTTCTCGTTTGAAAGGACTTCAGAGAGAAGCTTTAAGGTTAGCAATAACTGGAAAACTTTGGAAAAGGCGTTTGTACATTTGGGGTTCTTAAGTACTCACAGAGTATGATAATATGGACTTGATCGTCCCGCCTTTGTTTACATTTAAACATTTCTGTTCTCCTGTTTATGCCACATATTCTAATTAAATACAATTTTAAGGATTTTGTATAAACACAATCCAATTAGAACAGTGTGATCCGTCATGCTATACAAAAAGAGGTGTTTCTATAATCCAGAAAGGAACAACCTCGTCGAAGGTACCGTTGACGTTGATGGGCATTGGACCTGGCCTTCAGCTGCTAACGTTTAATTTGGTCATTAAACTACCTGCATGTAGTGGTACAGAGTAGAATCAAACAGATATTGAACACGCACGACTACAGAGCAACGCATCCTGATGTAGCCGGCGCTGATCGCTATATGATTTATTACTAGCTGATGAAAATAGCCCTGAAGTGACGTCATGGTTACAAGCCTAGTAGGCTGGCCGCAATCCAACCTTTCTATTAACAATATTTGCGGCAATTTCTGAGCGGGTGTGGTGAAGCTGAATCTGATGCCCTTATAGCGTACTCTCGAATAAGAATATATTGAGTGATCAAATAAACTTCAAATCTAGTTTAGTGTGCTGTGACTCCGTATAAATATAATGTTATATAATCAGCCAATTCGATATAATGGCAATACGCTTTAGCTACCTATTTCACTGTCTGTGAAAGTGTTGAGCATTTGCAGCACCTTTGTGGCCCTTCTAGGAATCTAAATCATACGAAATTTAATTGCCTGTTTCCTACTGGTGCTGTGTTTCAAAGAAGACTAAAAATAGAAAATTGGGACGACAATAAATAATAGAAGCTGAGAACGCCAACCGATCAGGATGAAATCGTCGAGATGAATAAGAGGAATTGAAGGATCTGAACATTTACTGCAATTGACTTTTTTGTCCTAAATCTAAAACACTAACTCATATGGAATATAATATCGGACTTCTTAGTGGTGATGTGTTTGAGAGAGACCTACAAGTCGAATATTAGGACAATCGTAGGTTATATAAGCTAAGGATCATAAATAGACAAAGAGAAAACGCGTCGAGAAGCAGAGGGAGAAAAATGGAAAACGTCGACATATGAAGAATTTGAGGACCTGTTGCAATTGATATTTACTATTTTTCTATAAATCTAACTCAAATTGATTTTAAGAATGGGTTTCCTAGTGAAGCTGTGTTTTAGAGAAAACTACAAATAGAGAAATGGGATGCCAGTGAATTGAAGAAGCTGAGGACGCTAACTTATAAAGAAGAAATCATCGAGAAGAACAAGAGGAATTGAAAGGACTATATGTAAAAAAATGTGCTGTAGTTGACTCCTTGTGTACTTCTTCTAAAACACTACTCACATGCAATCTTAAAGATGCTGTGCTTGACAGAGCACTACAAGCAGAATATTAGTAAAATCGTAGATGATAGAAGCTAAGGACAATCGATTTACAAAGGGAATAAATTTCGAGAAGAAGCAACATGAAAAACGTTGACATGCGAAGGAATTGGAAGACCTGCTGCACTTAATTTTTCTTGCCATTTTTCTATAATTTTAACTCAAATGCATTTTAATAGCAGGCTTCCTAGTGATGCTCTGTTTGAGAGATAACGGGAAGTAGAAGATTCTGAAAGATAGTAAGTTATAGCAGCTAAGAACGATAACTCACAAGAGGAGATAAACGTTTGATGAAAAAGTTGGAGTAGCTTTTGCAGCCTTCTTGCCCTTCTTCAAAAAAACTAACTTAAATGCAATTTAGAGGGAAAACTACGAATATCGAAAAGGCAATAATTTATACACGACTTGCGCACAATGAAAAAATCTCGAATAGAAGTGGAAATGAACCGTGTTGCAATAAATAACCTGTATTACTTTGAAAACAGTTCTCAACTGTACTCCGACCTTCTTCTTCTCAAGATATTTCCTAGTTTCTCGATCACATGTTGATCTAGTTTTCGTCAAATAGTCGTTTCTATTTCACTTTTCCTCTTCTTCAAATTACTCACCTTATCGTCATGGTGCAAAACATTCTTCAGGGGCGATCGTCCTACCAATACGTTCAGGAAAGCTCAATCCTATGCCTTCTTCTTTGATTGTATAAACAAATAATTTGGAAATGGCGGCTAACAGTGGCGATGCCTCCATTACTTTTGTTGCAGAAGTTGTCATCTCACAAAAGATGTGTGGAAACTACACAGAGGGTAGTAGTCTCATATACGTTTTATTAACTTCAATGGCTAAATTTCTGCACTACTTTGCAACTCCTGAAGTTTCTTTAGATAATACTGAAATAAGGATATAACTACTACCTACATTAACTTTTCCTTGCCTTTTAAATCATTTGAGATTTGGTTAACTTTTTTGAAACGTTTTCTTACGGATAGCTGCTTATCACTTCAATCTTTCCCTGCATTTCAAGCTATTGCCTCTTCCATAAGCATTCAATTTCTTCAATTTACTCCTTATTTCTTCCTTACTATGTTCGAGAACTACAAACATATTTAGCTACTACTAATTCTGTATAATTGTTTTTTCACCTTATAGGTGACCTACATATATATTCAACAATTCTTTAAGGGTCCTTTAGGTTTCCGTCCATACTTTTGCGGTAATAACCTGAAAAACGTTTCCAGTAACAGCTTCCATTAGTACATCCTTCTTCTACTGTTGGTAACTATACTCTGTGGATGTTGGCTTTGACGTTGGTTCACATGACTGCCGATTTGAATAGTGTAGTACAGGCCCTTCTAGTCCACTGCTCGAGGTTCTTCATCGAAGATATATTCTTCTGCAACCAGGGGCTCTACTATAAGGGAAAGAAACTACAAATTTTATAAGAGCTCTACAGAAAAATTATAGTTGAAACATAATGCAGTGTCAAGTATTCAAGTTCAGATGACTCCAGACTGAAGCTATACTTGAGGTAATCGGAAAGATTTCTCCAGACTTGGGGCAGAATTGGCCTACGAAAATGGTCGCTAAGGTAACAGAGATGCAGAAATCGGACGATGAACGATGACCTGCGGAAATGTTTACGTAACGTGGCCTAGAATCGGCAAGCGCCACATATGTATATCAATGACAATTTCCGGTGACCAGATGGCACTTGGTCCACGATAACAAGACTCAAAAACATATTTCAGCAGTTTAAAGTTTAATACAGATCTTTTTAGATATCACTGCATTAACACGGCGTATAATACATAAATAATTATGACTTGCACTCACACGTATGGATGCGTTGCTTGGTTGCTGTATTTCTGGCTGTCCCTTCCGACGTGTTGCTGGGGAATACTTCACGCGATGCTCCCCCACTCACGGGGGGAGTTCATAGGCGTAATCGCCAAACTTATACCGAAAAGAAGTTGATATATTTTGTTAATCGAAGTCTGACTCTCACAAGAGCCTGAACGGATTTCTGCTTCTGAATATGCTTTAGACTTTTTAGAGCATCTAAGTGAGTTTCCGTATAGTTTGTTTACAATGATATCGAATTGTTTTCACAGCTTAATTTATTGGATATTTAAACAAGTTTGTTCTTCCCTACCACTCCTGGTGTTCGGAATAGATAGTTGGAAGAATATCAAAAGTATTAGATCTTAGCTATAAAAAGGGGTAAGGTTAAAGTAGTAAAAAAAGTAAGAAGCAAGATTTGTCCAACTTTCCCTTTACATTTACAAGAACTGTTCCTTGGCTATTCATACTACCGTCTCCTATTTCGATTTTAATCTATGCCATACTTCATATTATATATATATATATATATGTATATATATTGATCAATTATTTAGTATCAATTATATAATTAAAATCAATATTTGAGGGGAGCAATGGAGCCCTCCAGAATAAACCTCACGTGAAAGAATTACTGGTGAAGTAAGAGTGAGATAAATTGTTTTCAACGTCTTTCAGGTCCAATTTTATAGATAACTCTTCCACAATGAAACAGCGGTCTTCCCACTAAATCCTTCTTTGACAAAAACAGATTTAGAAACCCACTTGCTACCTACTCAAAAGTAAAGGATAACAGGAATCTATCTAAAGACGAACTTGGGCATTTATAGAATTATGTTTCTATATACTGCTCATTTACTTAAGCTCATGTTTCTCATCTTTACATCTTACTACTTTACATAAATAGCTTGTCTTTATAGTCTTGCTCTTATGCGCTCTTTTTAATTTGGAAGCAAAGAAAAATGTCTTAATTCTATATTCGGAAATAGGAAAGAGGGCCGAATATTTCAAATGCATTATCCTTTTGGCCACTGCTGGAGTATAAGAATCCAAGGTATTTTGAAATAATTGTTGAGGAATTGCTATGAAACCATAAAACATAGAACTCATACCTTCTTGTATATCCCTTCCCTTATCACAATGTGAGCGTGAATTTTATTCAGAGCTACAAACTGTTACAAACGATCGTCTAAAAACTTCTTCGCAATCAAAGTTTGTAATTTAACTATCAAAAATAAGATCAGCAGCAATGAATACTATACAAAGCCTATACGGAAATGTGCTACATCTTATGGTATAGAAAACATGTATTGGCAGAAGTTCTTATGTCAGATTTCTTAGTTTCTGCAATAATAATAATTCTATGTTTTGTTTAAATTTTCAGATCTTGCAACTGCAAATGAACGACTACCGATACCACTACATGTTCACAACCTTCGTAAGTATCGTATTTTCCACCGGTTAGTAGAACAAAGCTCTTGTTTGCTAAGATGTGCCTGTCGCCCGCGTAAATAACCAGTAATCGGCATCAATCAGGTGGTACACGTCGCTCCTAATGGATAGATTCGCGGTCTAGTCGCTTATGTCAGTCCCAGGCGATTTGCTCGCTTCATAGAGCAAACCACTCGATGCACTTGGCATGTCAGCTGTCAGGCAAGAGTGCAATCACATCTATAATTAAAGCAGGCGCTGCCCCATCCGTCAAACTGCTCAACAGAAAGCTGAGCTGCAGTGGCAAGACGTCCTGTTATTCATTTTTAATCGGCAATTTTGCGAAGTACCAAGATTGGTTTGTGCCAGGATTTCACGGCTTCCAGACGTAGTAGCGTATAGCGTACATGAAAGGTAATTTCATAACTGAACGTTACGTTAGATTAGGGAATACAGCATGATAACTTCGATTTTTTGCATCTGAAGGTTGTATATTACTGCGGATTTATACTTGATGTGGTTTTCTATAATTAAAATAAATTACTTTAATCTCATATGAGTCGGATCTCTACATCCTAGCAAATATTATCTTGATTTGTTTAAATTATAGGAAATACATTTGCTATCAACTCGACTATCGTGTTATCTTTTTAATAAATTAATTGTAAACACTTTGAATACTGCTTACTTAACTACTGGGATGGGTACAATACTGGATATTATTCAACTAATGGGAACTAAATTCAAATATGGCGATCCAACCTTACAACTTTGCAAAACAAGTTTCCTGTTATTCGACAATTATCTGTGATTGCAGAATAAGTAAACATACGTCACAACCAAAAATTAAATCTTTTAGGATAAACTTTTCTGACTTTTCCGATAATTTTCTAATGAAAACTATCGGAAAAGTCAGAAAAGTTTATCCTAAAAGATTTAATTTTTGGTTGTGACGTATGTTTACTTATTCTGCAATCACAGATAATTGTCGAATAACAGGAAACTTGTTTTGCAAAGTTGTAAGGTTGGATCGCCATATTTGAATTTAGTTCCCATTAGTTGAATAATATCCAGTATTGTACCCATCCCAGTAGTTAAGTAAGCAGTATTCAAAGTGTTTACAATTAATTTATTAAAAAGATAACACGATAGTCGAGTTGATAGCAAATGTATTTCCTATAATTTAAACAAATCAAGATAATATTTGCTAGGATGTAGAGATCCGACTCATATGAGATTAAAGTAATTTATTTTAATTATAGAAAACCACATCAAGTATAAATCCGCAGTAATATACAACCTTCAGATGCAAAAAATCGAAGTTAGGGCTCAACTCGAGCTCCAGCAAGTCCCACGATATCTGGGCCCCTGTTTCTTCGTTGGTCTGCCGATACAATCCGATGAAGCTTGCAGAACGACTCCTGTAGCTCTACTGCTCTAGCTCACAGGGCATCACACAACAGTCGATGCATAAATTAAACACTTTTTATACAACTGCAGGGGTGCTACAAATGAATGCACCCTACTACAGCACACCCAAAAAATATAGGATTAGAAAGCCAAAAGTAGCACCACTTGGCTTCTTTTCCCCAATTGATTGTTTCTGATCTTACATTGTTTTAAATTATTTCCATGCTTACTCTGTTTACATTTTGTTCAAGTCAATACTAACACTATTTTTAATACCGTTTTACAAATTATTATCAAGTCCAATGCTGTTTTATACAATTTCCAAAACTTAAACCAGCACTTCTCCGGAACATTTTTTAACATATGATTTGATATGCTTGAAATATTAATTGCTATTATAATCATAAAGGCTTAAAATGTGTTCATAGCAATATATTGTTTAAATATAAGTCTACTATTGATACTTAGTACACAAAAATGTTATATCTTTAGTTGCTCTTCGATTAAATTTTATTTTTATCTCACATGCCAATTTAGTATTTAACCCTTTTTATTATCCAAACATTACTTAATAAAAAATAGGGTTTATTTTAATATTTTTAATTACAGCAAAATTAGTTCAGCTACATTTTTTCAAATTTGTTATATCTAATAATTAAAAGCAAAGTGCTTAACGATATCATTTTTCTACTTTTTACACTCTATCTTCTAATATTTGATTTCTTCCTATTATTTATAATAATTTATTTCAATTAAGTATTTGTCATTTCCTTCAAACCCTATTTTTTTAAATATTATATTAATTTTTAATCCACCTGTTTTTCAATTAGCCATATTCCACTCAATCATAAATTCTATTTTTCTTTCTAATTGCATAATAATTATTCACATTCCCAATTCATATTTAAATATATCTTGATATTATTCAACTATTGTACTCCCTTAATCCTTTCTAAAATTGATTTTTAAACCCCTGTGTATATCATTACAATATATAGGTCTTAGTATCAATAACAATACATTTTTGCTAGTCGGTTAGTCGTCATAAACCTCATCTAAATATCTGGAATCTACTTTGCAATGTGTAAATTAGAAGATTCTTGCTGCAAATGCTGTAAATCTCCATCACTTAGTTGTTCAATAACACGAAGAAAAACGTTATTAATGATGTGTTTTAAATTATGTATAGAAAAACTGCTGTTGTCTTTCTTTTCCCAATGAGACTCTATTTTCTAATCATTCATCTGGCATACATCTTCTCCTAAATGCCTCACTTACCCCATCTCTCCAGGATTTCCTGATCCGTTCTATTTTTTTTCCTCCATTAATCTCCAGTTCGTGATGAGACTTATACATCTGCGGCCACTAGCTTTTCGTACGTTGTTACAAAGGAAACCCCGTTTACGATATGTAACAAGCTTAGAGAGATCTTTAGAGCGAAATAGAACGGGGTTCACTCGCAATAGCCAAGGAAGTACCTGAAAGGATACTGAGACAAGTTCGTTATATTGAAGGGCGCTCTTTGGTGTTCTGTGGTGCCAGTAGTGTAGTGGAAAAAATCTACAAGTAGAATATTTTCGGCGATTGCAAGTATGCGTGTTTACTTCTAGGTATTACGGACGTATTTTTCTTCTTCGATAGCGACTGAATCCCTTTTTGAATATACTCCTCTTCCAAATTTCTCTGCCTCTAGCTGTCATCATCCAGTTCAAACCTGCCGTTAGTTTCAAGTCATTAAGCCATCTCATTGCTGGGCGTCCTCTTGGTCTTGTGAAATCATAGTCTCCACTCTATTGTTCTTTTATGCAATTTTCCGTAGGTTTCTTTTACCACATGTCTTTCAAATCTCCATTTAAGTTGTGCAGCTCTTTTAACTAAATCTGTAACTTTCGTTCGATCCCCTATATAATATATATGGTTGTTCTGCAATCTCTCAAAGTTATGCCCGTTATAATACACTCTTCTTGGCCAATCTACCTTTTACATAAATCTCTTCTACTCCGAGCGTGAAAAGTTTTTCTTTGCCTAACTCCTCTTTTTAAGTACACCTTGTTAGTTGTGGTGTGAGTGGTACGTAGCGGTGACATTATCTGCTCTTCAGTGTAACAGTTGTCCATACCGACTCTCTATTCTACTGTTTTTTAAAGCTCGTTGTGGCGCACACGTTTCTATCGCGTCGAACACTTTCTCATAGTTTGCGAATTCTATGTAGATTGAAATATTGCATTGTTGGTTGATATTTATCTAATTTTGTTGTTAAATGAGTTGTATCCGGATTAGAAGTTTTTACATGTGTGAGAGAATGCTTATAGGTCGAATGTTCTCAAATTTTCGTTTATCCCTTTCTTGTGTAATAATACAACTTTGGCATTCTTCCATGTTTCAGGTATTTTACGTAGATGAGGAAATTTATTTAATAATGCTGCTATTATTTTAATTAATTTATTGTAACCTTCAATAATCGTATCTGTTGTTACTTGGTTTTCACCTGGGGCTTTATTTGCTTTGATATGTCGCAGGGCTTGTTCTATTTCATCTTCAGTAATATTAGGCAGCTCCTCCAAGCCAATATTTCCTACGAGGTTTACGCTGGCCTCGTGCAGATTGGAATGGTCATTTAAGATGTGTTATACAAGCGAAGGTGTGGGTAGGATCCAGGATTACCCTACTTGTGACAGGGGATGGGAATTTACTTACAACATACGTACTTGGTTTGCTGAGACTTACGCTTACACCCTCAGCTCAGTAGATATTCAAAACGTAGGAGCGGTAAATAACACATGCCATACAAACCGTTTCAACTTAGCTTGTGCAGTAATCAAATCAACGCAGAACATTTTGAGAATTGCGGTCTTAAAAATGTAAGCCATATTTGACAGCCGATAAAATAAAAATGGGTAACTCTAAGACTGTCGATGAACGAATTGGCGTTATTCTATACGCTTACAACAAAGTATTCTGCCAGAACTGAGCTGGGATACAATGCCTCGGCGTCAACAAGACGGAATCGAAATTTTAGATGAATAAACAGCATTTCAAGTAGCTAAACATATCCGAGAAAGGCCCTAATTTATAAAAATTAGACCAGTAAAGATTTCCCAGCTGCATTCACATTCACGATAACGCACAACCTCTCTACTTGAAGCAACGAATTAACAACTTCTCCTGCCTCGTGCAGTAAAAATTCAGGGGTAGCCTAACTGTTCAAGCTGACCTAACAATGTATTTGTACCAATTCACTCCTTTCTCTTCTCTATATTTTTCTCGCCAATAAAATCGTATAAAACAATGTTTCCCCAATATAAATTCAACTTTTAGAATAATACTTTACTAACATGTACATTTAAATTAACTGTCACATTTTTTGCTGTCATCGCACGTCGAAAATCAGTTTTTTTAGATACATGCCCTGTCATTTGAAGCATTTCGAAAAAGAAAGAACTGTCGATAGGTTCAAGAGAGGAATGCCAATGAAAGAGATTGCCACTTAGTGTAATATAAGTAGAAATACAAATCGAGCTCTGCGGATTAGTACTTAGCACGTCTGCTTAGCATTCAAGGGGTCGCGGGTTCGATTCCCGTGGCCGTCAGCTCTGATTCAGGCCTTTAAGTGGTTTTCCTGAGTCAACAGAGTTATCTTCTCTGAGGAGAATGCCTGGGCAGTACTTCTCCACCTTTCCTGTCCACTCTTCCATTCTCCACTCCTCATTTGTCTGGCCCAAATCTGAAATTCCCGCCTCAGTTGGGGTAATTAAAATTAATTTTGTACCTTTACCTACCTTTACCTTTCCTGAATATATCAGAAATTTGCTAACTTTGATGGCCGACAGAATGCAAGTTGTAATTGAAAATTGTGGTGACATTACAAAATAATAATTTTATTTTTATTATTATACATCCCCTGTTTGTTTATTTAATTATTAATATTATAGCTATGTAGTTTTTGATTAGTAATTTTCATAAGATCTATTTATCCCTATCCGATTTGATTGGCGACAACTGTACGCTATGGCAATTTTTTTAAATAGTTTATGTGTTTTGCTGTTGATCGCCGTGTCGATTATCGTTAGCTTTCAAAGTTTTTATACTCTTCCAGCAATGTAACTTAAATGTTAGTAGTCCTTGGAAAACCTGAGTGCATACAGGTGTGTCTAATCGGTGTCTTCACCTCTTCGCATCTTTTTGATAAATTTGATACATGGCACCTGAGTAAACATTAATTTATGCCTAAGCCATTGAAGAGATGTTGATGAAGATGCTTTCATAATGTTTAAATAGCCAGTTCTTTCCTTCTCGTTCATCCTTCCCGTTTTTTACTTCCTTTTACGATAAAGGAAGTATTGGATTCACCCCAAAAATTCGAAATTGAGTTTTCAACAGATCTTCACGTTTCAGAGTCCCCTGATCCCAAAAAACATATTTTTTTTCATTGGTCTGTCTGTGTGTGTGGGTGTGTGTGTGTCTGTCTGTGAACAGAATATCTCAAAAACGACAAGAGGTATGGCGTTGAAACTTCATATATAAGTTTTGTGTACTATGTAGATGAGACAGCAAGCTTTTGAAGAAAATCGCATAACCGGAAGTAGCTGTTTACTCTTGTGATTTTTCGGTTTTTTTCGATTTTTTCAAAAACGGCTCTAACGATTTTTTTTAAACTTTATATTTTGATTAAATTTTTAATGTGTATTGATGTGAGATATGTGATTTTCCAGTTGAATACTTCTAAACTGGGTTTCTTTTGTTTTTTTTTCTATTTTTTTTATTAACTCCTATTTTAAATAAAACACCCGGTATATTATTACATTTTCGAATTCTCCTTAAAATTCTAGAGAAAATTTGTCTCTTCAACTAACGCTCTATTTTGTACCGTTTTTGTAGAATTTGTAATTTTTGAAAATTTTTGACAAATTTTTAAAAATTAAAAATGAAATTTTTGACTAATTATAAGATCACTGTAAAAGGAAGTTGTGTGAGTGTATCACACCAGATTTTTTAAATAGTTTTTCAATTGGAAATAAAAGGCATGGCATAATACCATCCAGCGTTTTACAACTAATTTTGAAATTCTGAAGGAAACTTTAAATATACAATTTACTTACCAATTTTCTCCCATAATTGCACAATGCAGTTCTGTTAGTATTATTAGTTGAAGTTTCGCATCATGGCAATGGAAGCTACTGCATTTCCACAAATCCACCTAAATACGAAGTAACAAAACGAGAGCTTTGTTTTGAATTGCATACCAACGTTATTTCTACTAATGAGTCGTCCCTCTTCATTTTAGGATTTAGAGACATTCGATTTAGAAGACTTCAAATACAATTCCGTCAACATAACGTCCTTTCGTATAGTGGATCAAGACAACCCGAAAGTCAAAGAAACGCTGGACATCATGGAAAAGTTTCAACCCATCGGCCACGCCATTCTAAACAGAAGTGGCATCATACAGGTGAGTGTTCTTACTAGCTTAACTACTTCAATTTATGGAGGATAGTACGATAATAATTTTAACATCCTGTCAGTATTGGGCTGTTGTACTCCTCACGTCTGAATTACTGTTGAATAACAAATAAATCACCGTAATTGATAGCCAATCAGTAGTGACGTGTCTTGACAGCTATGTACAAGTCGCATCATACCCTGGCTCATTATGAGATAGATAGTAAGAAAATATTTTTTGTAGATTATCCAAGACCCTGGGACCAAAGAAGCTGAATTATGACAAAAATTATATTAAAATTGAATGCGCACCTGTATGCATCAAGGATTTACTTCGGAAGAATTTTGGTTATTTTATAAGCTTAAGTAGCGACGTTGTGAATTCCAGATACACAGAGCTCATTTATAAATGCCCTGCAGCCACGCGTAAATGTAAACACAATGTAGACACGAAACAAATAAAAGGGCGATGTAATCTCTCCAAAGCTATTTGTCTTGGCCCTGGTAGATATCTTTAAATAAACTAGCTGGGAACGGAGAGATGCACGATCTTAACGACTTAAGGTTTTCCGAATAGTATTGCGCTAATCTCGAATAATCGAAAATTCTGCGTTAGGTTGTGTGTCAAAACCGCAACAGGCTAGAAGTTTGAGGCAACTAGAGCACACTAAGTGGAGAGTTAAGTATTGAATAAAAAACTTCCAGGTGGTACCGTTCTTTATCCAGGATTTGTTGTTTACGTTTCGCCAGGAGTAATCGAAGAACCAATGTTATCGTCTTTTATTTCTTTATAAGTATCTGTCGTCTCACTTACCTCAACATAGCCGAGCTAGCATTTATAGTTCTTGTTGACAAAAACAATACCAATTCTTAGATAACCTTTTTAAAAAATCGCAAAAAGCAAAACTTGCAGTCAAACCTTAAACAGACAAGGTACCACTTGGAAGCTCCTCGTCATTTAATCAAAGCCGTGAAGGCATATATTTCAAGATTAACTTATAGAAATGTTTTAAAAAGTGAAATCTGACACATTGGAAAATTAGAGCAGGGTTAAAAGACAACACCTAGATCACATATCTGTTTTTCTCTTCCTCTCCCTAACCATATCCTTTTCACCAAATTTTACTTGTTATGCCAAGATGTGACATAATTTCCTGGTAATCACTATTTCTCTTTGGGGATCTTATCTTTCACCTTCGATGCAATTCTAATACACTTACTTATAATTAAATGTTCAAAGTAGTGCCTCTGTCTGTTTTTCATTATAGTATCTATGATGCTCGCATAAGGGATGCCGATATAAGCCATATACGTTACAAGAAAAAGTAGATACTGGTGGAATGTCGTGGATAAAATAGAAATAAAGGAACCTTTAGATATAATTCCAAATATTAAATTAATTTCATTGTTTTCTTCCCTAACTAGATTGTCATTTAGTACCTTTTTACGCTCATAAACTAGAATTCCTTATTTGCCCATATAAACGACAGCTGTAGGAGGCACATGCATTAGGACAAAAGTTTCCTAATATAACCTAGGAAGCAACACGCAATGATATTAGAAGTATGAAAACTGTAACACGGCTTTTTACCTAGCCGCTACACTCTACTATACTGTTACTTTACAATGCCCTGGGTCGCTAGCTTATTTGGTCGGTGAGGTATGAGAGTCTATTACTATCGTCAGTGCAGCTAAGGGCAAGCTAATATTATTTGTGGTAGCTCGTGGCACCTGGAATGTTGTACTTGCACATGGAAACACTACCAGCAATAAAACCCAACAGCTTACATGAACATCATATAATCTGTAAGAAAAACACAGACACAAGAAAATACATATAAAAAATACAGAATAAAACGGTTGAACGTTACATATATGAAAATGCATTAAATAGATCTTTAAAGTTCAGTTATCAACGCAAAATCAAAGGACACGAGCGCGAGATGTACTGCAATTCAGCGCACCAATAAACTTGCGCGAAGTTGTCTATTCTTAAAAGGAGCTCGTGTCAGGATCCCAGAATTACGAGATAGCGTGGGCACGTTCAAATGACGTAACCGCGAGGTTCTGCATGCAGGGAATCTCCCGTGCTCTCGAACACCGTGGCGATGGCTCCAGATGTCGCAATAATATTTCACCTTGCACGGTGATTATGGCTAGCAACTAACCTGACTTTTGGGGTCTTCCAAATGTTCTAGCAGTATCGCAAGAAAGGCGCTCCTTCTATGGCATCGCAGCGATAGTTGCCTTCTAACAGCGGCTGCAGCCTGTGGTACTGATGTGACAGGACGCTGGGTTTCCTCTTACGATGCACAATGTGACTGTGGACAATCATGCAAGCCACGTCATACTACACTGAGCACTTTTTAGGGCTGTATTAGCTCTCGTCGCACTTCTGTTAATTCGTAAGTACGAGCAGTTTGCTTACTTACGACCCGCACCCTTTACTAACTTGGGTGCGAATAAATCTCCCGCGGTGCTCACGGTATAGTTGCAGTTCGGCTTATCCTCAGCTACCCAAACTGTGCTGCTGCATATCTAAATTTCCTCACGTTCACATTCGCGATATCGCGTCCATATTCTTATAATACGTGGCCACTCCTGCATAGTTTCTGCTTATACTACGCCCTTACTTAGTTAAGGTATAAGAAAATATACGGCTAAGCTTTTTTACTAACCGTGTATATAAGAAAAATGTACTAAATAGATAAATGCAGGTGGCACCAAATGGCCCGTTACAAAACCAAGGGACAAAAACAACTAGTCAGCACGATCATCACTCGCCTTTACCATATTATGGTAACAAAACTGAGAGAAGAGTTATTTAATATCAATTGTACATTAGCATGTGTTATGATTTGGCATAAAATAAAAAGTTAAGAGAGCTGTGCTCAGATCAGGACAAGCAATCATTCAGAGTAGAGCAAAAAGACAAAGTAGGAGAAGCCTTGGTTTAATTTTCTGAAGAAGAACGTTTGGTGGTAAGCAATATCTTCTTAGGCTACCAACAAAAAGGTCTCTTATTTGGTAACAACCAGCAGATTATATAGCAAAAGACACACTTTCAAACTAGTTCTCAAGATACTTTCAAGAAGATCAAAATGAAAATTAGTGCAATAAAAAAGAGACAATTAAAATTCAGAAAATATATATTCTATAGACAAAGAAATCCTCACTGTTGCGTACCTGAAACACAAAAAAACGCAAAGCTAAGAAAAGCTATACAAATGACATGTGACAAACTTATAGGTAGGACTTGCTCAACACATCGTGAAAAATTTAAAACAATGCCAAATAGTCGATCTCGGAAAGCACTCGGAACTAACACAACAATCTAACATCTTTTAGAAGAGACCGATGACTTGAGAAAATAGACCATGTCAAGCGAATAACTGATTGTTCGAGCCAACACTAAGCGCCAAGATTCAGAAACATTACGAAAAAGATACAAGTAATGGTAAGTAAAGATAATATAAAAGGTAATTTAGGATATCATTAATATCTAGCTAAAGACAAACGCAAAGAAAACCAAGTACATGGTAATCAACAACACCCCGGTAGACTAACAGTCAATGAATAATTCATCAATGACGTTTGTCTAAATTGGTTACACTGTCACTGAGAAACAAGAAGAAAATTAGAGCAGATTAATACTCAATTTTAAATAGATTTGTTAGTTTTTAGATTATAATAAAATTACATGGACAAATTCGAAGACCGAATAGCCGCAGTGAAGATGACTGGGTTTTGATACAAAATATTAAGCCAATTAAAACTGCTAAGAGCGCCAAATGGTCTTTTAATGAAACAAATGTGTCCACATAGAAGCTAAAACTCGTATACTCGAAAAGAAAGTAGTCGATGGCAAGATAATATCAAAGGAAATAACTTAATGGCCAGCTCCAGAGGGTTGCAGTAAAAAATAACAAAATTAGTGTATAGTAACAAATATTATATAATAGCCAGCAATACTATACCTTAATACAGGCGTCTGTAGCCGGTTTAAAACCTCCAGTACGCAAGGTGCACCCAATAAACGCATGACATAGTAGTGCTAATACAAATATCACAGCTTCTCTAACATAAACTGAATCATAAACACAAAAAACAGATGGGTGTATAAATGCAATTGCAATTATTTTAAACGGACAAACTAGATTGCTAAAAAATAAAAATGGTAAGCTTTGAGTGTGCCCATCAAAGGCATTGGCATACCGTAAAAATCAACGTAAGAAAGCAAAACAAAGTTACACACTTACTTGAGCAAAAGTGAAGTTCAAGCAAATCTGAAGGACTTCAATCGAAGACGCTGGCACTCGGCAAAGCAATGTGATCCCAATTAAAGAACGTAAAACTTAAACTTCACACGGTAATTAAAGAATTGACCCCCATAATTGGAAGCACTTAACAAAATTCATAAATTACGCTACGTGCGCAATCAAACAGCTGCCCCTTGACGGATCCTTGGGCCTGGCAGCAACAAACGTCCGCATACCAAGAAAAGGCTATAAAACCACGCACCAAGAGGAGGGCTCAGGCAGTAAAATTGGTCAGTTTTGCAATTTATTGGAGCAACAGCGGTACGGTAGCATGAACAGCGAAACAAGTAAAAGGCTCCAAGAGACTTACCCCAAATATGGGCCAACTCAACACTAAATTCCAGAAAACTAGCTCCTTAACCTAATCTGTCATCATGACGAAGGAGAAGGTACTCCGAAACGGCGCTTCTAACAAAAATCGCCAAATCGCTAAAGCACGTGGCCCAAAGCGGGAAATTCGAACCATCAGCGCTAAATAACTTTAACCATAACAAAGTCTTCAGATTCTCGTAATAATTCTACGTAACATTGAGAAGCGGCTCCCACTATATTTCAATTGAAACACACGATGGGTTCCTAGTAGGCTCATTTTATTATAAAACTATTATTGCATATATTTTGTGCTGGAACTATAAACAGAAAAAGAAACAGGTCTCTATCGAAGAAATTTCTATTAAAAAAGAGTAAATTTCTTGCTCACTCTTGCAAACGTTACAACAAATACTCAGGGATCTCTAAACAATAGAAATCGCTAGGTTCTAGATTACTTGAGTTGGAGCTTCCATGGGCACTGGTCCCGCTGCTTGCACTCGAGGTCAGAGTGAAAACTTGAGCGCTCGGAAGAGAGTTCGACTCTCGGTCGGAGCGCTCCGGTTTTCACTTAATTAAGGCATGTTAGTTTAAGTGAAGCCCCCCCGCCTGATATAATGCGAAAGCGGTTTCAAGGAAGAGACGGTGGAAGAGCTTAGAGAGGAAAACAGAAAGGTTACCTGAGTGGATAAGGCCAACAATGCAGATGTTGCTAGTCGATCTTAAATAAGACCAACCGCAATCAATATCTGCAATAAATAAAATGAATAAACAACAATTAACCTTTGAGCTTCTTGGTTGGCTAGGGTATTTTGTTTAATATTTACAATGGTGATTATTCATTACGCCATAATAAGTTATTATTATAAACGAGGTTTGTCTAACATCTATTGCATAACATATTTCCCCAACTCGTTCTTGTATAATGAAATTTGGTAGTCTACTAGAAAGAACCTGAACGTCAATGTTTTCCAAGCCTTGAAGCTATTTGGTTGACTGAACCTATTCCAAAGTTCTTCACAAAAATTCACAATGTTGAATAACGAATTTGCGACAACGTTTGCTAAACATCTGAATATTTTCGTGTAGGCGATGAATCATGTGCCTACGGCTATAACTCTCAGAAAAATATGCATTCTTCTCAGTGCAAAACGCCAGAAGAAGAAGGCAAAAGAAAGCACATCAAGGATGAAGAAATGTCAAGACTTTTTTTTTGACAACAAAGATGGCGTTTGTCATTAGTAGTCGGCGAACAAGGAATACTAACTATGAGTTTTGAAAAAATTGAGATAAAGTGATGGGAAAGCAGCCTCCTCTCAGGCTTGACATGGCTCCCTGCGGATGCTGTTTGTTTGAATACGCTCTCGAAGGGAGAGGTTTGAGGGTGTGGAAAGAATCTAGGGTAACGCGAGAAAGTAGCTAAACCATATTCCAAAGCTGGGTATAAATATTGCTGTGAAAAGGAACGGTGGAATATAGCTTTGAAGGCGTCTCAGGTTGGAGAATGTTCTAGAGTAACTTTTTTATTTAGTACCAGAAGGCAAATAATTACCGGAAAAATCTCGTGACGGTAGGTTATATCAAAACACAGCTTTAATTGCTTGAAGCATACGTAAATTATCTAGTTGTATTCATCCAGTTTTTAGTGTGTCTATTATTAAAGTAAGGCGATTTCCATGCTTACGTTATGAAGCGTTAGAATTGAAATGAGGCTGTTCATAGCCCCTTTGTCAGGATATTAAATTTAAATGCATTTTTATAAATTATTTGCCGTTGTTGTTCACCTTAGCTAGCTCAGTACACATAAAATAAATTAATTTGCCTTAAATCGTGACTACGAAGTGCCACTCTCTGCCAAAACAAAAATCTGGCTAGCAACTCGAGTGCTGAAACCAACTTTAGACAATATTCGCAAGAAAGGCCAAATGAACAAAGACCTATGTCCACTAAAAGACAAAACATAATTTGAGTATACATTATCCTACGCGCAGAGGCTAAAATATACACGCATTAAATAGTATTCGAATTGATTTCCCCGTACCAATTCTTTCCCATACGTATTTATTGTCCATTAATCGCAATCCTCTCGGTTGCGAAATCTTCCCACAGCCTTGAGCGAACGCTTATCGCTCAAACAGAGAACATGCCCTGTATCAGGTTACCCTAAGCTCGCAGCTCAAAATTACAATGTGTTCTCACCGGTATGTGCTCGGAGACATCAACCATGAACGGTTTGATGCATAAAAAATTCTCATGAAAATCGGAGAAGCCCCGTGCTAAAATCTCGATCGGCTTTTTGGAAAATGACGACACGAAACGATCGGAACATCACGTCAAAGGTGTACTTACTCAGAACACAACTTAATCAGCATTTTCTTGAAGTTGAAACACTGAGTTGCTGCACACAAACACTTACGCAGTAAATTGTATTTACTATGCGGCTTGAAGTCGCTTTATTTAGCTCGCTGTAGGTGAATTTTACTTTGAGAAACAGGCTAGGTACACAGTCACTTTCCCGCTGCCGCTGTTAGATCCATATTGAAAGCTGCACATACAACTACTAAGTTACAATTATTAAATCTAATTAGCAATTAAAAAGCATGCAAATATTAATCGGTCATATTTTATTATGAAAGTCAACAATTTAAGCAAAGGATCAGATTCCCGTTTCAGGATCCAGTTTTACAAAACGAGTGCCTACTAGCAACAAGCTAAACTGTAAAATTGCTCTGCACATATTTTGTTTTGAAAATTTAAAGATATAACCATTAAGGTTAAGAAGGCATAACCAAATTATTCAAAACCTGTTCCAAATACTCTTTCTTACTGAATAAGTATTCCTTAAATAAAATACAAATACTGACTTTAAATTTTTATTACCAATTGCTATATTAATTTGTGATACCTTTTTGCAAGAAAAACATATCGATACTATTATATTTTAACTAGAACTGTAATTGATGCATCAAATGTGAAAGTATGTTGCTTTGCTTTTACGTCTTCTTTTCATAATTTATTTATAGATATACCTCCTACTTTTTTCCCCGCACTGCTGCCAGCTCCCCATTGTCAACAGAAATTCATTCAAAAAATTACGTTCCATTTACAAAAAAAACAAAGCTAGCAAAGTATAGCTAAATGCTATGTGTTCTTAAACGCCAATTGGTTTTTAACGATTTGCACAGTATATAAACGATATTCACTTACGAATTTTTAACCAACTTTTTACACTCAACATGACACAAAAATCTTCATATCTTACAAAACCGCGATAAACTCTGAGAATGTCGAGCAAGTTGCTGTTACGATCTGGTATACTCCTCCACTAAATGTAAAGGCAGCAAGTCAATGCGTCAACATTTTAATATTCCATTGTGTCCATGCCCCAATGTGCCCCCCTACTCCCAAGTCGACTTAAAGGAGACCTTGTTTCTTTCCAGGCCGAACCAGCTTTAACCTTCGATTCGGTGTATGTCTTTGCCAAAGGCCTATCGGCGATGGAATCGGGGCACACCATCAAGCCAACGAACCTGTCCTGCGACTTGGAGAAGCCCTGGGACGACGGGCTATCCCTGTACAACTACATCGACGCAGTGGTGAGTGCATTTTCTAAAGGACCCCAGAGAGCCTGAAATAATGTGAATCTGTGGTTAACAAATATTTGGCACGTACACCGAGCAGCGCCCCACGTGGCGTTCGGGCAGCAAAATAGCGAATGCAGTACGTGCGGTGCAAGGGCACTTGACACAATCGCGGGAGTGAAATCAAATTTAAACTTGTGTTGCCTCTTAACTTTTATTTGCAGAGATTTTATTTTGTTTCGGAACTTCCTGGTTTGTCTATTCTCAGATGTACGCTAGTTTTTCGCTCATTGTGTCTGGCACGGGTTTGGCATCGTCAATGCCTGCGCTGGATTTCTGTTATTTCCGCCCTTATAAATGGGCTAATTTGTTTCCCCCCGCGAACAGCTTTGTGCTAAGTAGGCCTTGTCAGCTGCTTCTTGCGTATTAAAAATGCGAGTAAACCGCTGTAAAGGGGCTCGGCGCCCTTATCGGTGGCGTGCGCGTTGGAAATAAGTGTAAGGGCGTAATAAAGCTTTACGTAGCCTTCGGATAGAGTCGCAGCACGTATCACGTTCCGACACTTGAAATGGAGCAATGTCGTTAAAAAGCGGCATTGCCTTAATGTGCGAGGATTTGCCCTTACAGCTTACTAATAACCAACTTTCAGCAGATTTGAGAAAAAACGATCATGCAGCTGCAAATTTAGGGTTGCTTTTACTGTAGGGGAAAGCAAAGTGCTTTCTTAACGAGCTGTTTTGGAATTCATTGTGGATATTTTGACACATTAAAAGGTTGCTATAGCAGTAAGAGTTATTTGTATTACTAAGTAAGTGACTTTTAAATAAAAATTCTTAATCTGTTAATTTATTGACCTAGACGCGTAAGTACCACTTACCCGCTTATCAACACTTAAACGCTTAGCAACACCTACGCGATTAACAACACCTAACATTGTTAGCAAAGAGTGAACTCCTAAATTTCAGTTACCATTGCTAGGCTAACAACTCGCTTAGTAAGTTGATAGCAGACAATAGTATATTATGTTATTAGGAGCAAAAGTTATATTTTATGTGGCGTGGTCAGACGGTTTTTATGCCGAGCTTGCGAGGCATATAAGTACAGCCACGCCACATAAAGTATAAGTTTTGCTCTTAATAACATATAGTATTTTTTCTTCGAACGCGTATAAAAAATTATTGTTGCACTCCTTGCGTACAAACCACGTTTTCGCGGAAACGCCTTCTTTACGGTCATTCTACTACTTTAACACACACGTTCGTGATTTACGCACCGTTTTTTCTCAGGCTAATTGATAATTCCATAATAAAATAATTACTATAATATTAAAGATATATAAAGAAAATGTAATTTACTGCCATTTTTACTTCAAAATATTTAAAATTACCTCAAAAAAATATTAAATTAAACTCTGACAATTAATACAGCGCCATCTGACAGAAATTTTTGCTACGCATCGCCGATGTTCGTAGAGTGTCGATGTCGCTACACCCTCCATTTCTAGCTGTTATTAAATAGCACCGAGGTACGTCCACGAATTTTGCCACTGGTAAAGTAACTTTTTATTTTGTAGTAAACGTAAAATGATTGTATCTATTGCAACGAACGCATATAAATCAATCAATTTAAAAGTGTTGTTACACTGACAACTACTTAGCTAGATACCTACTTTACCGACATAATAAATGTCAAACTATTTCTTTTACGAAGAATATCGAAATAAATTCATATTAAAATATGATTTACTTTTAGCAGTTGTGCAAAAAATAGCATACATGTCTTGTGCGGGAACAAGTAATGGGAACTTGTAGCGCATGCGAATCTCGTGCGCTACGCGCACTCGAGTCGCAAACCGCGCTACGCGTTCCCAAAATTCTTGTTCCCGCACGTATCATGTAAAATACTATTACAAGGTTGTGAACATAATCCGAAAAAAAAATACTTTATCTCGCCAGCGGAGATAATAACTTTATCTGCCGCTAACGAGCGGGAGTGACACACAAAGTCACTTTTACTCCGAATATCATATGCTCTTTTATTTTCAAAGGCCCGAATATATATGTAATATATGGTCTAAAAATGGAAAAGTATTTTAAATAAATTATAATTAACGTGCAGTTTAATGATGAAGCAAATAAAAATTATCATTAAAATTTATATTTATTGCAATACTATCAGCAGTTCTTGAGTAAATCTGAGCAGCAATTGGCTAAAACAACAATAAGTTAGAAAGCATCATAGTTAGTAATTTATTTTACATGTGAAGTTATAACCGATACCATTTAGTTAGGGTTACTCAATTTAGTTTAAGATGAAATTTTGTACTAAGTTATTGTATTAGTGAGGTTTTATTTTTAAAAGAAATATTATCGGAAAGGATCCAACATAAGTTTATTTCTTACATATTTGTTGTATAAAACGATGAATGATGCAGAATGGATGGGAACGGTCATATTTGAGAACAAGATAACTTAAAAATATGACATGTTAGTTAAAACGTCAGAATGGTTGGTAAGTAGGAATCTGTAATTTAAATGTATTCATATCCAAGGTTTTGGCGGGGATTATAAAAAATAAAACAAGATGTGTAGGTTAGATGAACGAATCGAAGGGACGACTAAAATTATGAAAGAATGTTCAAATTAACAAGGGAGAGCTAAAAAATCTTTCAATACAACTTCTAAGTCTATTGGCTTAAACATTAAATTTTGCTTATCCAAATTCGCTACGACCTGATATGGACTCAAAGAGACTTGTCACACAAATTAAAATATTTCTGTTAATAAACAAGCGATTTCGAAACAACAAATTAATTACAAGCACTCGCCTAAGTTTCAGGTATAACAACATTACAAGCGAAAGCTACGAATTTAACTAAAGGAGTTACACATTGAAGAGGCTATCAAGTGTGTTTGTGTTAGATAGGCGGGTTAAATTAGCAAGTAATTATACGTTTAGGGAGACGACATGAACCGAACATAGAAGAAAGTTAACAAAACTTTTTTTTCTACTTCTGCCAATTCCTGTTCTATAACGTTTTTTTTATTTTTCGTATTCCTCTGATCTGCGTTCTAGCTTTTTCATTCCATTATCCGCCTTCATGCCACTTTTTTTAACAACTTTTATTCAGTCCTGCTTAAGCTCTAAATTTTTCCAGAAGGAGCTTTTGTCATACCACGGCCTGTTTCGGTAACAACTATATGAAAAACCAATTGTTCTAACGAGATTGTTAGAAAAACTTTTCTTTAATGTGGACAGTTTTATGGTAGAAACTATACCCACTGAATATCCACTAATGAGTAACAAAAGTGCTGCGGTATATTTTATGCTTTATGGTATATATAAAAAAGCAGGCCCCTGCTACAAGAACAGAAAGGCAGGCCTTTTTGAGGAATTCTTCAAAGATTTAAAATGAATCTAGTTGTTAGATCTTCTCTATTGAATCCTTTTCTTTCCCTCCCATCCTTTTTCAAAAACTTAGCTATGACAAATGAATCAATTCGACCGTCTTGCGGTCATCCAGAATTGGTGTTTTCAGTTCACTTTTATTAGTATAAATTCATATTCTCTTTTAGCCATCTACATAAGGGATAAATATTTTTTGTTATTGTGTTTTGCTTTATAATTATAATGTCTTTGCTCAATTGCAAAAGTTATTGTGTCGCATACCCGTGTTCTATTGATCTTTGAAAATAGACTCAGGCTTTCCGAATAGGATTACATCATATGAAAGTATTTACATCATTACTTATACCTCTCTGGAGTAGCAGGATATCTAAAATGGCCCATGTAACAGGAAACTATAAAATATGTTACAATGTTGAAATCTTTTAGATGCAGTTTCAAGTGATCTGTAGTTCCTAAGTGTATATTTGGTTGCATACTCGTTTTTGGAATGTTTTAGAAAAACCTGGAATTTTTATGAAACTGATTTTATGAGATTATTTCTTCTAGGACTGTATATGTAATCTGGAATTTTCACTCCATGTGGATAATATAATTCTAAAATTATCGCGAACCCTGTTGATCAGCCTTAGGATATTCTGTGTGAGATTGCTAGAATGAAGCCAGTTATACTAGGATAATAATTTATTTCTGCAAGATCACTTACGTATAGCCGCCTTCCAACTTTGGTATGTTTTTACAGTTCCGTTTGAACACCGATTCCGATATATTGTCATTTTAGGCCTTTTTCGTTTTACTCGTACCATATTCTGCATGTGCTCCCCTTCGGCTGTAATGTCGCTTGCAAAAACATCTGGAGGGCCGACTCCTACGCAGTTATGAACACCCTCAATTCATGTGGCTACTACCGAAGTTTATACCACAAGATCTTTCCTTAGTGTGACAGCTGGAGAAAAGCCTACCATATCTAATCTTTGCACGTGCTTGGACAACGGCATCCTCAAGTCCACCATCCTGCATAGCTCCTCTAACGAAGCTGCGTTGCTATACATCACCAGGTATCTTCTGCGTGTACCACTAGTGATTTATTCATCTGATTTATTAAAACGGAAAGTACCATTAGTGCTGTTGTTATAAAACTTTTAAGCGTTTTGCCTACCGTTTATGCTGCGACATTTCTGGCCGATGAAGCCGAGAAATTAAGAAATATGTAACTGCGATATGTTCACATTGTGCATTTAATTATGCGGAATAGTTTAGTTTCCACTTTATATCTATTTAATATTGAAATGGTTTCATATGCCCCACTTAGGAGATTTGTTTTTCATCATCATCATCACTGGTGCTACAGCCCTGTAAGGGCCTCGACCTTCTCAATCGTCTTCCGCCATTCTTGTCGATCTTGTGCTCTTGTTTTCCAGTTGGGGGCACCGATAGTTCTTGCATCTTGTGTTACACCGTCAACCCACCTAAGTCTTGGCCTGCCTCGTTTTCTACTCCCTACCGGTTCAGTACTGAACACTTTCTTTATAGGGTTCATATCATTAGCTCGGACCACATGTCCTGCCCAGCGCAATCGGTTCAGTTTGACAACCGTAACAATGTCTCTTCCATTGACTTTATTCTTGTACAGGTTATATAATTCAAAATTATATCTGCGCCTCCATGATCCATTTTCATGTACCGGTCCAAAAATTTTACGTAGTACTTTCCGTTCAAAGATGTGTAGGGAGTTCTCATCCGCTTTGGAGATGGTCCACGTCTCCGATCCGTATGTTAACACAGGGATTATTAGGGTCCTGTATATTCTCAGTTTTGTTATTTGTGTAAGTCGTTTATTAGAGAGATGCTTGGACAGGCCATGGTAGCATTTATTAGCGATTAATATACGCCGTTTAATTTCCTTCGAGACGTCATTGTTTGGGTCGACTTGTGTGCCTAGATAGATGAATTCCTTGACTGTTTCAAAGTTGTTATCGGCGACTAGGTTTTGTCCTGCATGACCGGCTCTGGTTCGTGATGTTGTTGGCATGTACTTTGTTTTTGCTACATTTATTTGTAGTCCCATATTTTCTGCTGCAGTTGCTAGGTCTGAAACAGTTTCTACAGACTTTCTAGTCGTTCTTGTTATTATGTCAACATCATCTGCGTATGCCAGAATCTGTGCTGACTTAGCAAAGATCGTTCCTCTGGTTTCAAGGTTTGCATCCCTAATGATCTTTTCCAAGGCTATATTAAATAGTTGACACGCTAGTGCGTCTCCCTGTCGTAGTCCCTTGCAGATCTCAAATGGTTCTGATATGTCGCTTTGGATTTTAACTGCAGATGTGGTCTTAGCCATGGTCATTTTAACTAGGCATATTAGTTTCTCTGGAACCCCTTGTTCGTTCATAGCTTCAAAGAGGTTTGGCCTAAGTATGTTGTCATATGCGGCTTTAAAATCGACGAAGAGATGATACATATCTATGTTAAATTCTCTAGACTTTTCGAGAATTTGACGTAGGGCGAATATCTGATTTACAGTTGAGCGGTTCGGTCTGAATCCTGACTGGTATTGTCCGAGGTAGGCTTCAGAATATGGTTTTAGTCTCTCATTTAGTATGTTTGATAGTATCTTGTAGGAGGTGTTGAGAAGAGTTATTCCCCTATAATTTTTACAATTTGTTTTTAGCAATTATAATTACAGATTTGGACTGGGTAAAATGAGATTGTTTGTATTTTTGATTTTATTTACTTTACTCCAAAATAAAATCTTATTATGCCCTCTTTTGTATTTTATTTATCTACAATTTTATTCTCATAACGCTAGCTCGGTAGACAATTAACTCCATTTAAAGGGGTGAGTTCCTGATAATTTGTAAATTTTTAGCTTAATGTGGTACGCCACTGTGTGCCCAAATTATTTCCAAATACGCAGTCGCAAACGTATACGCTACTGTCAAAATTTCACAAAGTAGTTTGAATCTGGCAGTAAGCGTTGTTGACTTTAAAATTCAAATTTGTGAACATACGAACAGGTATTTTATTTAAATTGTAGTGCTTTGGCGGTTATAATCTCATTTATTTCAGGAATAAATTTGTCTTATGACGTCAGAAGCAACGCCGTTCGAATTTTAGCAATTGTTAATCTTCACCTAACCTCACAACTAGACTCTGGTTAATAATTTGAAATGCGCCCTCGCTGGCTACTTTAATACACTTGGATCTTGTTCAGTAAGGTTTGCTCTCGTAGTCGTATAAATTTCCAGAAGCTAACGCCGTTACTTTTAGTTAAAAACTGTACCTTGAGATTTGAGATGGTGCGCTCCAACTGGAATCTGCCACTGCAATCGTCTTCTCCGGTGCTGTTGCTGCTTGCTTTTCCCCTTGTTTTATCATGTCATGTCTGCTTCTCACAATTGCTCGTTGCAGCATTATTATTTTTCTGGCTTATACCTTTTAAGATTGTTCACAAATTGTACCTAATTAGCTATATTGAAATCTACGCTTTAATGACCTGTACATAGAAAACCTTTTTGTGATTATTTAGTTAATTTGGTTTGGCTATTCATTTTGCCGAAACCTAATAATAAATTAATTTGAACTTTGACTTCAACCCTGTGAAAAAGCAAGCTGTCCCCTTTGCGTTCCTTAATCAATTCATTTATTTTAATACAAGCATCTCTTTTTTAATGCATTTACTGAATGACATTTAAACTTAGCATTGCAGCTAGATAAAACACCCCAACTCTGTGCTTAGTGACTTCATTTTCAAACTGTACTGCAACCAGAGCAGAGCCGTAGGGCCATTGCAATATTTCCCAGCTTGGCTACCCTGTTAGCGTTTTGGTCGCGTTCAGCTCGGAAACTGAACTCAACGTTTTAAAATGTAATGCTTTCCACGCAAGGATCTCCGGTAGCTTATACATTAAAACAACTCTCTTTAACGCTGAAAATACACAGTTAAGTGTGTAACACCTTAGGCGTATGGTACCATTCGCAAAAGCTTCGTGTTTAAAAATTAGTTGATTGTTGAAGCAATTGGATGAGACTCGCGTTTATTGATATAGCAGTACTTTATTTTTAAGTCACTTATAGTCGAGATACGTGTAATCGAGCGAATTGCGAGTTAAAATCACAGAGTTTTATTTTACTTTCAGATTTATTTAAATTACAACCTTGTACATATTGTAATTAAAACTAAATTAAATATACAATTCCAATTACAAACAAGCATCCTATCACAGATTTGTTTTGCCTTCTTTGGTTATGGTGCAGATGGTGTACATACTGTAAATAAACAGTTGGGTCATTTCAAGCTCTGGCATCTTCTTTCTTTTATTATTGAGCTAAGTGGTTTAGTAACATACACGGACACCTGTTGGCCGGTAGATAATATAAAAGTAAAGTCCCACATTGGTTTCATCATTTATTAAGAAATTTTTCAAAGCTGCGTCTGCGCCGCAGACGCTCTAGAAAAGCAAACACTCTTCCCTAAAGTAAATCTACTTATACGTATTAACTATTTAGCAGTTAAAAACATTCCCATATGAGAACAGAACCATATCGCAATCATAGCTGTAACTCATGATGTTAGCTAAAATTACATGGATTAGAAAATTAGTTGCAACAGGAAACGCTCTGCAAGGAAGTTTATGATTTTGATGACTTATGAGCTCATTGACCTCACGGTAGTTCAAACAATACCAGGTAGTTTTTTAAGTGAAATGGAGTGAAGCTGGACCATGTACAATACGTGTAGAACATCGTGCAAGAGAGATGTAGATTACACTACGTATAGAAGAACACATTGCGAAGCGATAGTTATGTTGTAGAGGTCCCTACAGCCATTTTTAATGATATGTCGTTTATAGCGTGATCGTTCAATAACATTCAAGACAATAATTTTGTAAAAAATGTTACTTTAGCAAGTATATTTAGAGCGCTTGCAAAAAGAAAATATAGAAGATACCCAAATCGATGCCTAAATGGTCTCCAGCTACTGGGAATATTCAGCATCCAGACGTAGCTATTCGTCCTTATATTTTATATGTACCATTTTCTACCATTTAAACACTCTGTGACGCAAATAAGGCTTGTTTGACTGTATATGCTGTTACGTAATCGATTTTTTTTATCAAGTAAATTAGTGGCTTATTTTATAAGAACTCACAGATCCTAGACTAAATAAGCAATGTTCTTGCATCTAATTGATCTGACTAATTAATTTTACACAGAAATAGACTTTAACCTGAAGTATAATGTCTTTCACTTTACCGAATCTCTAGTTATCAGATCGTCGTGCACTGTATACTGAAATAGAGGACAATCGCGTAAAATTTCTTGTGTAAAATCCCAGTTTGCAACGCAAATGCTGATTTAGTAACATAAAAGGGACATTAATAATGGAATCTGGCACTGTCGATCACCATTTACTGCAAAATCGTTTTTTGAATGCCGCCTCGCTCCAAAATCAATTTTAATTATCTGTTATTTACAGCCGTGCGCGATTTACCGAAACATTATAATAAGCGCCCGCCGATGCGTGTGTAGCTGATTATTGCCCTGCAGAGCGAGCTTTTTGCTATCTCGAATCGGGGGCTTCTCGAAATTCGGCCGATAAGTTTACGCATTTCGATTCGCCATAAAGCCCCCGGGAGCGGGCCTTTCAAAATTCATTAGTTTGCGCAGCGTAATTGCATAATCCATTAAAATTTGCGTTCTTTCGGCATCCACTACAGCGCCGACATAATGCGGCCCCTTAAGCAGGCTTTTAACTTAATTGGTTGTTTGTAAGCAAAACACTTTTTATTTTAAATGACTTTTCCTTGTTAGAAAGCGAAAATGTTGCTCCCACCGCCGGCGCGTTGCTTTCGGATCCGCCAACTCGAAACTTCCCTCGTTAGGGAAATAAAGTATTCAAGGATGTGCTCAGATTAGAGGCTCCCACTCCCTACACGTCGTACTTAGGCTGCCAGATGTTCGCTTTTTACACAAAATTTCCATTTCCAATGTATAGGTTTGTATCGAATTTGCTTCTGAAAAGGTTAATACTACGAACGGCAAACATAAATCGTTATAGTAAAAATATGGTCATTTCAGAAACTCTAAAGTTACCACTTAGGGTAGCAGTGGAAGTAAAATGGTGAATTGATAACACATACAAAAGAACATTTCGAATTAATATTGTATTTATTTCAAAACTGTAAATGAACTTAAATTATAAGTAAACGGGCCGACTAATCGTTATTTAGTATGTATTAAGGGCATAATCAATAGATTATAGCACGAGGGAATGTTGAAAACGAGACACGTAGGTTGAGCTGTACATATAATCGTAATTAGGCATGTGGTACATACAACTCGAAATGCACAAAATTCAAGGGTTCAGTATATTAGCAACAGACTACTACGTCATCGTTGTACTGACGCTATGAATTTTTGGTGTGCTATGGCTTCTATGCAGATTTTTGGTGTTGCTATACTACATTGTTGGTGCTTGTTATACTACTTTGTAACTTTATAGGCTCGAGGGCCATAAAAGCCATTTTAAGCCCGCTATCGAGGGACAGTAAACTAGATTGTGGTTCCAAAATGAAATAATAGTTATTTATGGTGTATTCTTGAGAAATTATCCCTCTCAGCCTGGCGGCCTCAAGCTCAACTTTTCTCTCGTGGATTATTTGTAATAACACACTCGTGTTGTACAAAATATTAACCAAAAACTCAATATATATCTAAAAACATAAATTGAGGATTTACAGAAGTGAAAAGTCACAGGGGAAAATTGAAAAGTACCGAGAGATCGAATAAATGTATAATTAGAGCTTCTGTGATTTCTTCTAAACGTTGGCAGTATTGAAGTGTATTGCCAGTCTATATCAAATTCGAGGTTATTAGGTTAGGTTTTGTTTGTTGTTTGACACAGACCAGCGCAAAACGTATTCTGCAAGTCTTGTATCTGACATAGCTTGACAGTGCTACCAACAATACAGTACTGAGCGGCACGATTTTTAACTCATTAGTGGGTTATGGTCTTTACCTCGCTAGTGAGTTATGGGCTACTTTAGATGTCTAAAATCGATTTAGTAATAGCCTTATAACTAGGAGGTGTTATAAAAATCATTAGTTGATTAGGATAAGCTTCACTATAACTTAAACATTACAAGAGAATTGCAAGACTATGTACTCTATTACATTTGCTACACAAGGGAATTTATTCGCACGTAAAAGAAAAAGAAAATCATAAATACTTTACAGCAGAGTGGTCCATTGTCTAGTCGTGTAGCAAACGTTTGCCAAGCTAGTTCCTGAGCAGGAATGGGGGGGGGGGTTGTCCGGAAGCGCCACTGGTTCGAGACGGTCCAAACCAGAAAACCTACAGGTGGCCGTGTAAGTTCCTAAACCCACTCAGCTGTTACATAAAAATAATAAACGACAGAAAACAACATAACTTGAAATTGCCCAATTGTTTATTTGCACATACAATTCTGCACCATGCTTAAAAAAAAGAAGGCGACATAAATCTGCAATAAATAGTTGGTTCGTAAATGGAATAGATGTAATCTTAGTTTATGTAAAAAAATGTACAAGATTTTAAGTTAATAAAATTTTAAATCCAAAATACACTCTTAAGATCTTAGCTTGCAATTCCGTTCGAGTGCATGTAGCTCAACTGTAGTGACGGTAGTGACTAAACATTTACAGCGATAGCGGAATACGGGAGATCTTAATAAATCGTTTCAAAGCTCGAATTCTTTACCTACTCGCGATTCATCCGAAGTGGTACCATTTCGTGGCGTTAATACACTAAAAATTGTGTATATTTCAGCGCAGTGTGTTAAATGCAAAGGTTCAAACTCCCGGAAACCCTCGCGGTAGAAATCTGTTAAATTTCGGAACGTTGAGTTACTTACTTGAACGCAACTAAACTAGAAAGGCACTATTGCCAATTGAAGAAAATATAAAAGTACGTATAAGTTGTACATAACTTATTCCACTCAAATAATCCTAAATAAGTGCACGTGGTGCGTCTCGCAGTTACATAGAATTTCGCACATAAAACTGTAAGGGATATCGCCAGCAAAAGGTATGACACTACGCATGAAATCTCATAACACTAGCACGATCCGTATTTCAGTCTAAACGATGGGACGCATAACCGCTAGTAGAGAGACCTGGGGTTGTTCAGTAGTGCAGCGGCGTCGACGGAACAGCCATGCAGGGGTTTGCTCCACGGAGATGTCCTCCAGTTGCAAATAACTTCAAGTGCAACAGGTTCCTGCACTGGGGGGAAAAACCTCGTAGTTGACACACTGGGGAGAAGCCTTGCATTCAAAGGCTACCACTTGGATTGAGGGTGCCCAGGCCGCGTGGGGGTCCTCCAGATGCACGACAAGCGATAATTGAGCTCCAAAAGGTCGTAGACGAAACAGGAGACTAACGTACTAATTAGGGGCTACGACAGAAGCCAGAGCTTAGGGGCAGGAAAGAAAAAGCCTGAAGATTACAGGATATCTGAATTCGACGTCCAACGGAAGCACAAAATAACATACCAGAGCTGTTGGATGGCCTTTAAGTGGATTGCAGAAATACCTAATCATCCCAATATAACTGGCTTTATTTCAGCAATATAACTCAATATTTCCTAGGGCTGATCACAAAATCTACCGATAATTTTTGGAAATTACTTGATCCACAAAAGTGAAGTATCCGAAAATCACATCCAGCCCCAAAAGGAAATAATCTCACCAAATCAGTCTCATAAAATGCCCGCCGGAAATCGTACTAACAATGTATTTTGAAAATTGTATCATAATCCCCTAGAATTTTCAAGGTTTTCCAAAATCATCCAAAAATGCAAAAGTGAGTATGCAACCAAATCCACACCTAGGAACTACAGGTCAATCTAACTACATCTGAATTTATTTAAGCAAAAATTATACATATCAATTCTTGACTGCACCTAAATGTAAAATTACACGTAACAACTCTAACTATCTTCAACAAGGTCAACGTCTCCGCTTATTCTTTGTTATGAAGTTCATGCCTTTACGTAAAAGATAAACATACGCTTTTAAAACCTTGTTATATCGAAGGTAGCTAACCATACAGCTATCATCATCTATATACAGTATGTTACAGCCAAAAACGTTATTAACGACACAAAACAGACCCTCAATTGGGAAAAACAAAACCACACGCTTGGGACCCAGTTTGTTACAGCCAAAACTTGATCTCTAACAACAAAAACAATACACCACGTTAGCCTACCAGTTTTTTACAGCACAATATAGTTTTACACAACAAAAACAACAATTTTTTTTTATTTACAGTATTATAGTGCCGTAACTACATTGGTTTTTGGCACTAAGGGAACATTAAATACATTTAATAATATTTGTATCCTTTAGGTATAGTAATAGTTTCTTTAATTCGGTTGCGCTATTGCTCAGAGCGATTTTCATTTCCTTGTTGATTTGGTGGTTTCTTCTTTGGTTGTGGTATTGTTCACATTCCGTTATAAGATGCTGCACAGTAAGGGGTTGTTCGCAGTGGTTACATATGGGTGGATCTTCTTTATTTAAAAGGTAATTATGAGTTGCCTTTATGTGTCCAATTCTAAGTCTATTTAACAGTACTTCTTCCCATCTAGTTTTTATAACTGTATTGGTCCATCTTGACACGGTGCTTTTAATTTTTTGTAGTTTATTCGTTGTTGCATCATCCCATTGTTGTTGCCATTCGTTCCATATTAGTTCTTTTTGGTAGTTTTTAATGTCTTTTACAGTTAAATAATCGTAATCAATGTTCATTTTCTGAGTTGCCAGCTTTGCTTTCCGGTCTACCAATTGACAACAATTGATTCCGTCGTAAATACTCTTAACGACGCAATCTGTAAATTTAACCAAAATCTAAGTCATAATCTCCGTTACGATGGGCTGTAACACAAAGGTCCGGCTTTAGGGATGCTCAGCGAGAAAGGGCATGTTCTTTACTACGTTAGGATTAGGGCGTTACTCCGGTAAGCGAGGTAAAAGATGTTAAAATATTGATGCGCCACCACATTCGGACTAAATCGGGAAAACAAAATTAGCCACACAGATGAACGCACTTTGATCGTGGAAGTAGGTGCTCGACTTTTCTACTTCTAGCTTGGCATAGCTTGAGGCGGCGACTACAACAGCTGGTTTTAACCTACCTTTAATGGCATCAACTTACAATTGTCTGGTTTCCTGTATATTGAAACAAAACACAAATATGCATGCAAACACCAATAAAAAACATAAGTACTTAACAACGAATTCTATTGAAATAATAAAATATGTGAAAGGTGACAATGAAAATGAAATTGTTACAGTTAAAAATATGTGCGAAAGAGGTTGGTCAGGTTAAATTTCGACATTTACACTATACACAGCGGTAAAATCGCCATACAACCACCTGGGTATATTCCAAATACTTAGTATTAACTTTAAGTTTTGCACAAAAGAACTACGTTACAGTATCAAAAGTAGCAACAGTCACTCAAATAGTAACCCAACAACAATGGTTACTTGACTTTCAACGCAAATCAACATGTAGACAATAAAACTGGACGGTATTGTTCAACACCTCACGTTTTAATTCAACCAATGGTACAATTTGCCAAGACAACACTTCACTATTAATTTCTATACTTTGCAAACATTATTATATCAACAAATACCTGGTAGGAAGTCAGACGTTCTGGTTCAGCTCAACTGCAGGTAGCACCCCAAAGCATTGCCACGAAATACGAACCACATAGAGGAGCGATATTCGAGCGAGTGTAAGAGGCATTATATCCCCGTAACGGGTACCGATGAAGCACCTTACGATAAGCAGTTTCGGTATGACGACTCGGGGCTTTATTGCACTGGTAAGTTTAGCACATGGTTGAGAATTCCAAATAAGATACGCTGGAACAGAGTGACAGAATATGCACAGAACTCGAGGACAGCGACAAGGTGGTTACACAAATTGCGACATTACGCGAAGTGCAGCTAATCGAAGCATGCCCAGCGGACAACAACAACCCACACTTTTTGAAGATCTTAGCTCCGATTGCAGACTGCCATTCCGAGCTATGATGCCAGAAACCAAATGAAATCACGCAGGCGTGACTTAAAAGTTGCTCTCTCTTTAACTTATGGGGACCATGCGAAAGACGTCGCGCTAAATGGAATCTTGCGTTAGCAATTCTGCCGAAAGTCTCGGAAAAGCTTTGGGCCATCAGGCAACGGCGAAATTCTTAGAATGCGATAAGCCCTATTGCGACATCCAGACGCCAAGGGACAATAAAAAATATGATAAGCGGGCTCCGTCGTTTCAACCGTTCCAGAAAACACATCCAAATTTAGAACGCGCATAAATGAAATTGAATCTATGATCCTAAACAGCGTGCAAAACGTTAGCATTTAAAATGAGCGGAAATAAGTATCGTATGGTGTAACGGTTTGAATCTTCACCACTACACTACAAATTTGGGCTTTTCTAACTGCATGGTTTTTAATCCTTTATTGTAAATAAATTGGCATGCAGTAAAACAAACAACTGCTGAAGGTTAGTGTGACATTTTTAAAAATTTTAAATTGTTACTTCTTCTTGGTAATTGTTTTTGCATTCATATTCGACTTCGCCGTGGTTCTTGTTTTTACCTTCATTTTTATAGTACTCCCTGTTTTTATCTCTATGTCCAATTTTCACTACTAGCCTTAGACTTGCATTTCTCCTTGGTCACCCTTTTACATTAATTTTCAATTGTAGCACTTTTGTGGTCATTCGTTTGTATCTTCATTTTTGATTAGCCTTTTTTCTTGATTGCATTTACAATTTTTACTTATCCTTGACCACTGTCTTTGTATGAATCGTCAACTTTTTCCTGGTCCATGTTTATACCTTCATTCTTATACTGCTCTCTGTTTTATCTCTATTTCCATTTCCACTCCCTGTTAGAAACTTACACTTTTTCTTGGCCACTATTTTACATAAATTTTCAGTTTCAAGTTTTCTATGGTTACCCTTTTATCTTCATTGTCGATTATTACTTTTCCTGGTTACAGTTTATAATTTTATTTACAGTTTTTACTTCCTCTTGATTACTGATTTGATATTCATCTTCAACTTCTTCGTGGCTACTGTTTCACCTTTATTTTTACAGTACTCCCTGTTTTTATCTCTATTTCTAATTTTCACTACCCCTTGGTAACATGCACCTCTCCTTGGTTACTGTGTTATCTGTTTTTTAAATTTTTGTATGGTCACTCCTTTTATATTTATCCGATGATGACTATCTGTTTCTTTTATTGCTTTTTGTTGTTCTTCCTATAAATCTTCTGGTTTCCGTTTGTTGCTATTGGTATGTATACTTGGTTATCGCCAACTTATGCCGTTTTAACTATTAGTGCTAGTTTTTCTATTGACTATTATTGCAACAACCCCAGTTCTTTTCTTCTTTTCCTTTATAGAATAAATTGCATTCGAATGTCAACTGTAAGCAGCTTTGTCCTCTTCTTCTCACTTCTATAAATCCTATTGCTTTCCAGTTAACTTGTATAATTCTTTCGCTACGTAGTTTCCTATGGAGTTATTGTTGTATGTAGTTACTTGTAAGATTCTTCTCATATTTTTCGGGTAGCCTTGTAGGATCTAGGAATTCTTGACACCCCTGTCCTATTTTTTTACTTTAACCGTTGCCTTAATCAGGCTTTAAAAGCCTGCTGGGGAGTGCGGGCTTATTTTTTTCTTTTTTTATTCAAAAGTTACAACAAAACCATATTTTTAATTTTTATCACGGCTTGAAATAGAGACGCTGCACGTAGCAAAACGTTAGCAATGGCGAGCAAGCTAAAACTAGCACCTTGCATAATGACTTATTCTGTTTAGAAATGTACATCCACTGGTTCAACAAACTCTGATTTTTATTCAATTGTGATTGCAAGTGTTACATTTATTTTTCATTCAAGGAGAGTGGCACTGCGAAAAGCTTGCATAATCGCCGAAGCATGTGCTCCCGTTTCAAACGATAAGCTGGTGCTAAAAGAATTCAGCTCGAAAGCTTGCATACAGAAGGGCATAATCAAATGTATGTACTGCCTGTGTCACACACGAAGGGCCTGGTAACAAGCGATGCCTGTGCGAGGATGCCGGTTATTCATCACTGTCTCGTCTTGAATCAACAAGCACATTATAGCTGGAAGTATACCATGCATAGTACAATTTACAGCATAAACTCTGCAGGCCGGGTCATTTGTTATGGATTTACTCAGTGCTGAAGAGTGCTCTCTACACAGGGCAACGTTTACCATTTGCAAGGTTAATAAAAGCTATGTGCTCTTTTTATTATTATTCGCACTACTGAGATTTTTGTTCTAGTTTCAAATACCTGGTTTACGTTAATATGTTTTATAAATGCTGTTATAACAGTATCGACTTGCATAGCTAAAATGTAGCCTCAGAATTTTGTACTTGTTGTACTGAAAGTTATACTATGATACAGATCCCTTTATTTATAGTTGGGCGATTCTTTTTAGACATTTAAAGTATTAACATCTTGCAACTACACACATTTACCTTCCTGTCGCTAGTAATTTACTAACATGTTTTACAACTAACATAAAAGGACATATAAGGAAACTTAAATAGCTCAATAGTATTTCAAAAATTATGAAAGCTTAAAGTCAATTATATTTCAAAAATATTTGAGAACAAGAGACTGCACTTATATAAGAATTTCAAAGTTCAAAAGAAAATTCTAATTTAATAACCGAATGAATAGATAGGTGAATGCGCAAGACACTTCCTTATTTCCACTCGATTTTCTTTTAGTTCCCGCAAAAACGCTTTTTTGAACAACTCCAACAATTCGATGAACGATTTAGTTTCAATTGATGTCTTATGGAATTTGAACTTTAAACCAACAAACAACTAGAAGCCAGGAAATGGTTTAACATAAACGTGGCAACTTATGTTTGGCATAACTGACATATGAACATTTCACTTTTAAGCCAATTTACTTCGTTATGCTTGAGGGCAATAATTTCCTTTAAATCGATGAGTTACAAAAAATGGTAAAAACAAGTTACAGCAAAAAATAAGGTTAATTCATTACTAATGTTTGGTTGCGTTTTATTCTTCCCAAAAGGTTTATATATTACAAAATATTCTTAATTTTTTGTTTGCCCTCCCACATACCATTATCAATTGCACAAAAACGCCGCAAGCTTCTTACTTAAACCATTTCGAGGCAACGCGATGCTCCTGCTCCAATTCAATGAAAAATATGTGGGAATGTAAAACACTCGCCCCATCCAAACGGAATATATAATAAAGCGACCGCCGTTCCTCTAACGCGAGCCGTTTTCCATCCGTCTTTCCCCATCCGACCTCGTGCCTGATCGCCCTATTTTTCCAGGCGGGCCTGCAAGGACTGACGGGGAACATCGAATTCAACGAAGGCAAGCGCGCCAACTTCAAGCTGGACCTGCTGAAATTGAAAAAAGAGGAAATCACGAAAGTGGGACACTGGAGTCCCTCCGGGGGCATCAACATCACGGACCCCAATGCGTTCTACGAGCGCCACGCCCCCAACATCACGCTCGTCGTGATGACCAGAGAGGTAAGGAAATTAATGACAATCCTGTTGCGACGTCCTTGTATAAGGGTGTAGCTTTGATAGTTATTATTATTGTTATTTTTATAAAAGCAGAGCAAAGGACAGGTCCTCTAAAGATCTGATTACAAATGTTACTTACAATTTGTAACTCTAAACAATAATTAGATATAACCACCTATATGCAGGTATAACGTTCATATAAAGAAAAAATCTAGTTACCTATTGCAATTATTAACAAACTCCGAAAGAAAAATGTTGATGCTGTTTTTTAATGTATTGATTGTAAGAGCCTCGGCGATACCATCAAGTAGGCTGACCCAGGTATAAAACATTCGTCAACAATAAATACTCGTCTAGAAGGTAGTCTTAAGAGCTCTATTTTCAACTGCAAACGGCGGCATCTAAGGCGGTTATCAGTATTAACTTTGTAGAGAGAACTTACATCAGAAGAAAACAAACTATTTAGTGTGCGAAAAGTTATGATGAAATAAATGACTTCGAAACCGTCTCATTTCGAAGGTAGTTAGATGTAGTACTTCAAGCCGTTCCTCGTATAATGATCATAAGAGACCATATGGGCAGCCAGTTGCTCTGCGCCGTACATTTTCCAACAAATTTCTGTCCCTAATTAAGTCCAGATGCCAAGCAGGGCCAGAAAATTTCAGGATGGTACAAACGTATGTACAGGGTGTTCATTTACAATATATTTTGACAGTTAGTTAGTTGGAAAGATATTTCTAAATGCTTTATGTAGTAGAAACAGAAAATTATTGCCTTTTTCTATACTCCTGAAATGTATTCAGACGATTATAACTCGGAGGTAGTGGTTACACCTGGATCTATGTAACAAGTAACGGAAAGTAATAGGTGTAGCTGACAGTTAGCACTAGAAGAAGAAGAATAGGAATTTGCAACACTATACACTTTATAACATTTAACGAAAGACACCACTTATATGGTTTGTTTTTATCTTTAAAGTTGTAACCAGTTTGTATTTATACGTTTTTGGTTACTAACTAATTTTAAAAGCTATTATAATCCGTCATAATCAAAAGTGTGCTGACCAAGGCCTGTACATACATCGATCAATTTCGCGTTCGATATAAATTCTGGATAGGCAGTCAGAGACCCATATTGTTCGGGGCGCACATACCTGCAACTCCTGTATGCATTGTGCTACATCGCCCTAAGGCGAAATACATAGAAGCAGCAGGCAGTCTTGCTGCAAATAATTTGCTGCCTATAACTTGGTTACAGCAAGCCAGCGTTACACTTCAAATGTGTGATGTTTTCACCGTGTTCTCCGCAGTATTGAATGTGGAAACTTTCTACGCATCACGCCGTTCAAGGTTTGGGTGACGCAACCCAAGGCGACCCCAATTTGAAGATACGCAGCGATTCGATGATCAACTTCCAGGTATATTTGATACAGGGAATGTTTGTAAATACGCGATAGGCGTTCGCGTTAAGATGTGTGAGAATCGGGCTTTATCAATGCGCTTATTTGTGTGAATCACACCGGGTCATTCTGTACACCTCAAACTTATCTACACTGAGCGCTATCTGCATACAGATTTCAATTATCCAACATTGAAGCTTTCTTTCATTACACTTGTGTACCGTGCTGTTGCCATATATCAACTCGCTAACGTACCGCTGAATCGAATTACATTAAGAAAGTTATTAGAAACAACAATTTGAAATATGCACTCTCCATCCTTCTACTGTTTTTATCCACTTCGTCCTATCAAGAGCCCTAACTCTCCAGTTGTTCATATTCTTCGTTTTTCATATTCTGTCCTCTCGTCAATTCATTTTGTTTGGATCGTTCTTTGGTCTGTCATTGTTCCATTTTCAATCGATAAATATTTTTGCAGCTATTGTTCCCTTACTGCGTATTATATCCCCAAACCAGCATCTCCATTTATAGTTATCCAAGTCTTAGCAAACCGATCCTTGCAGCAATAGTCTCACTTCCCTATATCGACCTGGCTACCGATAACATAGAGAAGCTTCTTAGAAAGTAAAATATTAAAACGGCGATCAAACCTTTGGGCGCGATACTACAGATTTTCATTTTGTCTTAGGAAAACTTGCTATGTGATGCAAATGTGTTTATACAGCACCTTGCCTATGTAATTATGCACGCCTTGGTTAAACCAGATATTCAATTAAAGCTCGTATCTTTAAACGCCGGCGTTGTCTCAGTGAGCAGATGGCCCAGCGAGCAAATTCTCAGCCGACCGCCTGACCGGACTTTATAGACAGATTTTAAAAATCCTACACTTCCGGCTACCACTCTTACACCTGTGGTAGTCGTTAACCTTTAACAAGGAAACCCTTCCTCAATTTCTACGGGCAATGCTAGCCACCTACCCGGCCTAAGGACAAAGAGGGCTCGTAGAACCACTTTGTGGTTATAACAGGCTACTGGCCTATAATAAGAGGAAGAAGTTGTCTCGGTTCATGTCTCGTCTCATCAGCGATAGTACAAAACATATCTATAATCATCTTAAAACCCCATTCTTTTTTACTTCCCTCGTCTGAAAGACGAAGGAAGTATTGTAATCACGAAAAAATCACCTTCCGAGATTTTTTCAGATCTTCACGTTTCAACTTCCCTAGATTACGAAAAAGAGGTTTTCTCAATTCCGTCAGTCTGTCTGTCTGTCTGTCTGTCTGCCTGTTGGCAGTATAGCTCAAGACGTTATTTTGCATACATATTATATATCTACTTCGCATAAAACCGGTACAATTTCATACAAATATATACAGGGTAAGCACCTTAAAAAATAATTTTTTGTTTATTTTTGTGTTAATTTTGAAATAAAAGGAAGTAATAGCTTTCCCATAGGTCAGGCTTTACATTTTCCGAAAATAAGACTCAACCGATAAATGATAATGTCACAAAGGAGTAAAAATGTTTCAACGGTAACGCAGTTGGAATTTAGCTACAGTTAGATCCGCTGTGTAGATGCGGTTAACATCGAACGATCTGCAGAGCTGCAGATGCGGCGGGTTCAAACCCCAGCGGATGCATTTTTTTTATTTGAAAATGTATTTAATTGATTAGATACGTGAATATATTTTTACTCCTAACTTAATTTGATTTTCAAAATGATTTAGTGTCACAATGTGGACGAGGGAAGTTCTGGGTAAAGCCTTTACAGATTTTTTAAACAAATATTTACGATACCTTGCAAATTTAAAAACGCAACAATAACTTCAATCGAAGGTTACCCTCTTTCTTCCGTGTGGAAAACGCTTGTTACTAAATTCCTTCCATGGCTCTCTTCTTAAGTCTACGCCGAAGACACTTTACTATATATAATGTATTCTTCTTTCTAATCGGTAGAAAAGTTACGGTCCTATATTGCTTCCTACAACCCTGAAGCCTCTTGCGAGAGGTATCGTACTTCAGCAATTGCATGGTTCAATACCGCAAGTCGTTTACTAAATAGGTACTCAATAATTTCTTATTATTGTTTTACTTGTACGAATCTGTCCGAGAAAACCAATCGCTAAAGCAAGAACTGTGTTCGAACGTTTCAACATTGGTTTCAACCACTTTTTTAGATTTGAATATCGCAAACCATGTATTTCTGTAATCTAAGAAAGAGGACAAATTAACAGTGCCACGTCCGGACTGTTTGGCGTGTGCTCCAATAATTCCATTTATACTTTTAACAGCTCATATAGATTGCGCAGCAGTATGCGAAGATGCATTGTCGTGAACTAGGTTCTAATTTGCAGCAATTATCGGTGCTACTTTTCTATCCTGAAATGCTCCGATTCGGCCGAGGGTGGCCTTACACAGAGATAAATTTGTTTTCGCCTGTTGTCTTTTCCTGCTGTAAAGTGGATCGTAATTCATTGAAAATTTATGTCGTTTCTGTTATTTTTTATATTCTGCGGACGGGATCGCTTCGGGCCCCGACGTTTTTGTGCAATGGATCGGAAGTCGAGTGGCTGCTAGCCAACTAAAACCGAATTTCTACGTTCCAAGTTTGTCTATTATATGTATAAATCAGTTCTGAGATATCGACACGATCTGACTTTGTATCTGTATTTTATTTATTTTTTATTTTTACTCATCCAACAGCCGTTACGCTGTAAACACATTAAGTAAAATTGAATAAATGACAAATTGTACTAAGGAAAGTGATGGTTGTACAAGATGTGTTTACTATCGACCATACAATAAACTGAAGAGCAGATTCGCAAACCGTATTTACGTGTGTGATAGTTTTGTGCCTCAGAGTATAGCTTAAAGCGAATGTCCAAACCATACGTCGAAATAAGAACAAAATACGTTTTCAAGTCTACTCCACAATTATGCTACGTACTGCGCTTACGACGTTGCTGTGATATTTACACTGTGCGATCGACATTACTTTGCAGAAAGTTTGAAACGAATTCTAATATTTTATAAAACTGAAAATACAGCGTCACTTTTGTCACTAGTCAAATTTGCATGGAACGATTCACAAGACGCACATCAAACTAAAATAACTTCTTTGTCGAAAATAACTTCGTTCACGAAAATATTTGGAAATCTGGACTTCTGAATAGTAGTCATCCAAACCCGTAAATCAATGTACATCTGAATGTGTGTAAGTCATACAGATTAAAAATATACATGAAATAAATCAATCGGCACATACTCTTTTTCTCTTTCTCTCTCTCTCTCTCTCTCTGTGTGTGTCTCTCTCTCTGTCTCTCTGTCTCTCTCTCTGTCTCTCTGTCTCTCTCTCCACTCTCTCTCTCCCTCTCCCTCCCTGGGCAGTCAATCCGTACGTTATCGCCACAACCTGAAGTAACCGCTCAATCAATCTCGGATCAATCCAAAATTATATAAAAGGTCTCATTAAACTAGCGAACTTTTGTTGACACTTACCGGTTCGAAGTTAAAAAAAATCGAAAAATTAATGAAGGATGACTATGTCATTCCAGATTATTTTTTAGCGTTTGAACAAAAACATATCACCAAGAATGGGTCGATTCCGACTTACCTTAATAAGGTAGCGAACTAGTTTAAAGGGCGGCAAGTGGTTTCAATTGCCACGTTTAGCTCTGATTTCTTGAGACACCTAACCACTAAACAATTCAAGCGTAATAAAATATGAAGCCCACTCAGTAAGTATCTTGGGTGCTGTTTATTATCACAAATATGATATGAAAACGATATGTAATTACTGCTAACAAAAAATAACCATAAACATATAGGTAGGTGTATAAGAACTAATAACTAGCACACAGATAAGTAAACATTACAGACGATCCTTAATTAAAACTTATACTTAGTAAATATCTATGCTCAAGAAAGCTTCGCTACTGACACATGCTTATTCAAATAGTATCATCCAATCACTGCTGAAACGGAAGTGAAGTTTAACACATTAATTCACTAATGCTATTCCCTTGCACAATTTAGAATAAATACATTAACTGAGTGAGTAAATTCCACATTTATCCAAATTTACTGTGATTATTCAAAAAAGCCGTCTAACCTAGCCGAGCAGCTGTATAGTTTTCCCAAATTTAACCAATATAGTATCAAAAGCTAAAGCAGCCACCCAGCACCAAATTATTAAGTTATTGGAATTTTTAGGTCCCTAACGCTTTGGGTATTAGTGTAAAAATTAGATTAGCCAGCCAAAGCCTCAACTTGGCAACGAAATCTACCTTTATCCAGTATTAGATTTGTGTCTCAGCAGTGGAATGATCTGGTTCTCATTTATTTAAGCAAAGGGGTGAAGCCTAAGTAGGTACACTGTAATACAAAGAACTAATGCTAATTAGCTTGACTGATGACGCACGACATTCTTACATTACAAGGTCAAGCCTCAATTTATGAAAGGATATCGTCAACTGAACAATCAGTTGAAGAAATTTAATCATTAAAAATTACCTGTGTTAATACCCTTAAATGAGCCAAGGCTTTCTTAGTGTGGTATTTTTAAAACATTGAGTTTTATTAAAACTAACATCTATAGAAATTATCAATAAATAAATTCAAAACATGGTGCTTCTAGCTTAGATATGAATAGTCTACATTTCTTTGAATGTGTCCGAGAATACCTGTTCTACATCTTTATAGAATTGTGTCTCGAATCAACCTCCGCCTGGCTGCATACGGGCAAAACTTTCCACGAAAAAATGTGTTAATAGATTTCAACTCACGGAACCTGATGCGCCGTGTATCATGCGCGCTTGATGATAGAAGAGAATTTATAAAAAGGCGATTTCCCCTAGGTAGCTTAGTTTAGAAAGAACACAGAGGCTCAAAATATGAAGTTATTCGATGATTTATGATTCTTATCAGTTTCCCTAATCGCCTACAGAGCGCGTTACATTCTATTATGGCAGCAGCAAATCATGACCTTAAAAGACATAATTATTACAACTATACCAGGCATCAGCGGCGCCTCATTTTATTATTCCAGAAATTCCAGACAATCCATTGCCTGTAGCCATCTTCGAACCAATCGTTCCTGTGCTCGTAAAACCAACTTACCACACCCTGCAGCCATGTTCCCTACCGCGTGGTAGGAATCCTGAATTCTAGTTAGCCAAGTTTTAAACCACTCCAAATAGACCAGCAACAGCATGACTTATCTAGCTTGACTATCCCTCACTCTTATTTTTACTTCCCTCATCTAAAAGACGAAGGAAGTATTGTAAGGCGAAAAAATCACCTTTCGAGATTTCTCCAGATCTTCATTATTCAGGGTTCCTAGATGACGAAAAACAGGTTTTCGCAATTCCGTCTGTCTGTCTGTCTGTTGGCGGTATAACTCAAAAATTATTTGTCGGAGGAAGACAATATTTTGCATACACATTATATATCTACCTGGCATGAAACAGAGAAATATGTACAGGGTGAGCACCTTAAAATAATAAAATAATGTTTACTTTTGATTTAACTTAGCAATAAATGCAAGCAATAATTTGTACATAGCGCAGGCTTTATTCTTACCAAAAATGGGACCCAATAGATACGGAATAAATGTTGTACGATACAAAAAGGAGCAACAAATTATTGCGTTACTTAATTCAGCTGCAACGCAGGAATTGGAAGGGTCGGTGCTCCGTAGCTCAGGTAAAAATAACCCGTTTTCTTGCAATATCCCCCAAAACGTTGGGACTACATACGCGATCCTCCTGCCCTTCGAATTCGACCACCGGTAACCTTATTTTTTATTTGAAAATGTATTTAATTAGTTAGAAACATGAAGATATTTTTACTCCTAACTGAATTTGATTTTTAAAATTATTTAGTGTCACAATGTCGACGAGGGAAATTCTGAGTAAAGCCTTTTACAGACTTTTTTGTTTGCTTTCACTAGCCCTTGTACGTTTCTTGTTCTGTCTACCCAGCTTGCTTTCGTCGTTGGTCAGTAGCACCCGAATGCTTCCAGTTGTTTTATTTTTAACTGCTGTCCCCGTTTCATATCTAAACCACATTCCAAGCGATTATTTGAATTAGATACTTCCTCTTTTCTATAAAAATATTTTGTCAGCTGCTAAAAGTGTTTTCTTTTTGTTAAACATTATCTTCGCTTGTTGTACTCTGTGTATATTTCCGTTTTGCACCTCTCGTCTCTTATGATTGTAATTTCCAAGTAAGTATTTTGGACCGTATAAATGTATTTATCTTACAGTAGCGCCTATTACCATACATTATACAACTGTTTTCAGTGACTAAAATGAAGTTTTATTCACAAGTGAGTTTTCATTATTTGTACTACTGCATTGTTGGTAGCACTGTCAAGCTATGTCAAATTTGTAATTTTCAGGTTAAGTTTTGCGTCACTCTGTGTCAAATAACAAACAAAACCTAACCTACGAACCTCGAATTTGACATAGACTGACAATACACTTCAGTACTGCCAATACACTTCAGTACTGTCAAACGTATATCACAAATCATAGGCGACTAATTATAAATTTATTGCCTTACATATTCTGACTGCGCAAACTATTTAGGCACAAGAATTGCTTCTGTAAGATAAAACGTCGTATATCACACGTGAGCGAAATGCCATTATAAGCTCGTGAGAAATTGTATCGCTCGTGCTAGGGCATTCGCGATTCAAAATTCTCACTCGCAAATAATGATGCATTTCTCTCACTTATAATCTACTATTATGTCCATTTGTTCATCTCTATGGTTTTTTATAATGCAAATAAATAATTAAGTCGCAAAGCCCATAGCTAATAGCAAAACAACCATACCTGCAATCATTTACATGATATCAAAGTAACTGTCTTGTGGACGTTAAGCTGCATCGAAATCCGCCTTCGGTAATTGTGCACCCGGCATTGCGACAGACGTACATACTTATTTGTCTCTATGAGCATTTTTGAACGGTTGCACAATCTTTAGACAGCTTAAATCAATCGCTTATCGCTCTAACTACAATCATTTCCTGTATCAGGTTACCTTAAAATCGAAGCCTGGGAACAGCAATTTAACCTTCTGACTGGATTACGCCACCATGGCTGGAATCGATGTGGCGCCTCTCTGGCGACGGACGTCATGTTACAATAGGAACGTTGCGTAACCCCTAGTCCACTTTGCAATGGTGTACTTACCCTGTACACGATTAAATTTGCACTTACTCGACATGTAGGCCTTAAGCGAAATTCCATACCGCATATGCTGAATACATTATTCTTATTTTTATATTGGTGTATAAAAATTTACGTAAAACTTAGTTCTACAATGAAATTTGTTTTGCTTTTACACTTTCATCATCTACAAAATGCTTTCAGTAATCATTCTTACGTGCTCTGCAAATATGAAAATCTTTTGGTACTGGTTCTGGCAAATACATATAAGATGTTCAATAACTTAAAATAAAAATGTTTGAATCACCCACTTGGGTTCCACGAGCAGGACCGTCACGTGTAGTTAGGCAAGTTGTTCACCGCACACGGGCGGGTAATCAAAGAGGCGGTATTTTGATTGATTATATGTACAGTAAAACTTCGCTCCTAGCGACTATTCCTCCTAGACGACCACTCCAACAAACGACCATACCTCCTAAGAACAGAAATGTGGCTACTTCAAGACTCCCTTTGTGCGATCGAGCACGAAAATTCGAGCTTAAAAACCACCGTATAAAAGAAGCAAATAACTTCTACCAACCGATCCTGAACTACGCCTAGAATTTTGCAATTGATACGTTCTACAAATTAAGCAAGATCCATTATTCTTTAGAAATATCATCTGGGCGATGAAGCATATATTAGCAGTGCCCGAATTTTCAACCGACACGATGAGCACTGGTGGTTCTACGTTAATCCCCACCGCACAGTCGATATCCAGAATTAGAAACCCTTCGGTTTTAGTGTTTGGTGTGCGCTATTTGGCAATCGCATTCTGGCCTATCGAATTTATGATTAAAAATCTGGTGTGATACACACATACAACTCCTTTTACAGTGATCTTATAATTAGTCAAAAATTAGTTTTTTTATTTTTTAAGGATTTGTCAAAAATTAGAAATTCTACAGAAACTGTACAAAATAGAAAGTTAGCTTGCAAGACAAATTTTCTCTAAAGTTTAAGCCGAATTCAAAAATGTAATGATATACCGGGTGTTCTGCTTAAAATAACAAAATTGATAGCGACTTTTAGTATAACGGGAAGTGATATCACGGTCAAAATATTGTAGTTGTAGTCGCTCTTACGAACACACACACATACACACGCGCGCGAGCGCGAGTAATGTAACCACTCAATCAATTAACTATCAAAATAAATGCTTGCTGCCGCGAATTCTATATTTAGAATTCTCTGAACTAACAAGAAGTGTGACACATTGTGCAATATTGTGAAATTATGTGACGCCACTCAATCACCCCACCCGAAGATGGCAGAGGCTATAAATAGCCGTGCTTGTATAATTTTAGTTTAGTTTTATAGATTTGTGTCTTACAGAACGTTGCTAGTTTTAGATCTGCTTCTTACAGAACGTTACTCTGTACAAATTTGTAAGTCCTACATTTAATCAAAAACTTGTGTAGTAAAATAAATAAAGTTTTTTTTCGTTAAGGCCACGATTGGCAACTTAACTCGCGTACAGCACGCACACGCACCCACCCACCCTCTATTTTCCTAGAATTTCAATAGTATTGAAATACCTCATGATTATTTCAATAAGTACTTCGTAATAATTATGTAGTGTTTTATAAATTCTGTGGCATTTTACAAAGCTATATTAAACTGTTATAATTTCAGCTTCAACAATTTTCTTGTGTTTCGTGATCGGTAATTCCAAAGTATTTTAATAATCTATTAGGATTTCAAGAATTTAATAGTATTCTATGATAGTTTTAATAATGCCAAGGAATTTCCTGGCATTTCTCACAAGGAGCGATTTCATGGCTCCGCTTTACATGTTCTACAAAGCATTTCAGGTACTCATTCCTGATAGGAACGATTGGTGTCAGCAACAGCATCTTCTCACTCCAAGGGGACTTGTTTGGTACACAGACGGCTCCAGGGTGGCGGGGGGATCTGGTGCTGGCATCATCGGCTGTAGGCCGAGGGTCAAACTCACCGTTGCCCTAGGAAAATATGGCACTGTATTCAGGCGGAGGTATTTGTCATCCTAACCTGTGCTCAGGAGAACCTTCAAAGAGGTTATTCCAATCTGCATATTTACATCTGCACAGACAGTCAGGCAGCACTAAGAGCATTGAGTTCACCCAGAATCAACTCCAAGTTGGTTCTGGAATGTTGCCAGACACTTAATAGGCTCGGTACAAAAAACTGGGTGAAACTACTATGAGTACCAGGCCATAGTGAAATAAAGGGTAACGAAGAAGCTGATGCTCTAGTCAGAAGCGGTTCTCAAGAGCCACTCAACGGCCCTGAACCGGCTTTAGGAATTACCCGTGCCACTGCAAAGAGACAAGTTTAGCACTGGCTAAGTAACCAATCCAGTGCCAACTGGGCTGCGTTACCAAGTCTATGTCAGGCAAAACTCCTCATCGGGGAAATGTCGCCTGCCAACACCTTTACTCTCCTGTAAATGAGCAGGAAAAACATTAGGATCGTGACTGGTTTACTAACAGGACACGGTTACCTACAGAAGCACTTATTCACAATTGGAATCGTAAATGATGCCACCTGCAGGAAGTGACAGTTGGAGGAAGAAACCTCAATTTATGTTCTATGTCAATGTGTAGCTCTCCTAACACTGCGACATAAAATTTTGGAGCCGGCCTGGTGGAACCCCAGGCGATAAGGGACGTTCCTATGGGCAGGATTCTTTCCTTCGCGTTGGAAACCGGCCTCTTCGAACGAGACCGATAACAAATTAGGTGGGAGCACAATGGACCAATAGGTCTCAGTGCAGCTTACAAGCCCCACCAGAAGAAGAAGAAGATACTATATTAAAATGTTATAATTTCAGCCTCAACAATTTTCTTGTGTTTCGTGATCGGTGATTCGAAACTATTTTAATAATCTATTAGAATTTCAATTATTTAGTAGTATTTCATGACTCATGACCATTTCAATAAGTTCTTGTTAATAATAATTATTTAGTATTTGACACATTTCGTGGCACTTTATAGTTTTCTAGCATTTCATCATATTGCATGCCTCTTGCATTTTATGATCAGTACTATCGTTTCAAAGATTTGTGTAATTTCTTAGCAATTCAATAATTTTGTAATATTTCATGTCAATCAGCAAGTATTTCATAATAATTCTGTAGTATTTTATAGATTTGGTGGTATTTTATAATAATTGCTTAACGTTTCGCTATAATTTCAACAATATCCTATCAATAATTCCCTTGTATTTTTTGAAAATTTCAATAATCTCAACATGTCTATAATTTCGTGGCATTTATAATAATATTAATATCTTTCTAGCATTTCATCATGTCAACAATTCTGTAGCACATCATAATTTTGATAGATTCAAAGTATGTATTATTATTTTCATAATTTATAATAATCTAAATAATCTCGGAAGATTTCAAAGAATTTTGGATACTGCTTTAGCATTTCGTAATTTCTAATAATAAAATATTTCCCTCAAATTTAATAAGAACTTCAATGTTCTAATAAAATTTCATAAATATTCTCTTAAAGTTTCATATTATTTCATAGTAATTTAATGATATTTACTAGGAAAAATTTTATTACAATTTCAAACATTGAAGCGAACTCTAAATAATTCAGTTTAAATATCTCCTCGTGCGTTAAAATATGAAGGTTGATATGACTTCAATAAACCCGATACGATGATTTTTTTTGGCGTGTTTTCTGTAATTCAACGTTTTCCTTCAGTGACTACACGGTTTGTTTGTCTTGACTGTGGGGACTCCTTCAGAGTTTCCATCCTACCTTATTTTGAATGTCAGGCGCAGTCAAGCACGTTTCAACCAGCTAGATAGTTCTTCCATACAGTTTAAACGGTCTTGCATCATTTTACGAACAATGCACTTGTTTAAGTTGAAAATGTCATCATCGTCTCCTATATTGTTCAATATCGAAATATAAGTACATATCCTATGCGTTTTAATAATAATTCTCCCTAAACTCAGACGTTCTTTCAAGATTTAAACAAGTAAAACGTTTGAAATTTATTGCCTTCAAATGGTCAATAAAATATATTGCATATAAATTTATACATTCTCTCTAGAGTTTTATAAGCAATAATCTCAATGTTGCCGTTCAGAACTTCATAAATGAAGACTGAGGGCTACAAACACAACAACCTCAAAGTCGCTTTATAAGATTTCCATAAAGCAGCACAGAAGCGGACGGAGTCTCATGTACTGCCTGTTTAAGGCTGCACTTTATCACGACGTAAAAAGGATCTCTACAATCTGTAAAATATTAACAATCTCCAAAGCACCATTAATCAGCGTTATTCGAGAAACTAAACCTGTCAGCAATAATTAGCTCCAGAAATCTGATTTATTATTTTTTCCCTGGCGACTCGGTGCGGGATAAATTGCTTCCTTGTTGCTTAACAACGTTTTTAACAATCGCTCAATTTGCAGAGCGCCGACGTTTTGATTTATAATCCCACTTCGCATTCAGCGGGCTTCGGGACACTGGAAGTACGCATGAATTATGCAATTTTACACACGGAATATGAATTCCCCGCGCCCGCGCCGATAATTAAATTTAAATTTGCATTTCAGTAATCATCCTAGCCCTGCCGGTGGCGCCCTTAATAATAAACGTCAAAGGAGCCGCTTGATAAATCACGGAATCATCCCGAGAATAAGCAATATGTCTCTATGGAAAGGCGATCATTCCTTCCACGCTGCTCTCGGTGATCTCGTGTTGGAAATTTTAATAAAACTTCTTCCGGGAAGTACTTGAGCGTGCAAGAGCTTGTGTTTCCTTTCAATACAAGTCGAATTTCAAAAAATCTAAAATATTTATAGGGTGGAGCGTACTTATATTTTAATTTTATAAACTCTCAACGAAGCTGCTGTAAACACAACATATGCAAATTGTCCTGGGTTGTGCAGCTTAGCTCTGTGGCTGTTATAATTAGAAAAAGATTGTGTCTTTAAAAAATGCAAAGAAACTAAAACTACAATTTAATTACAGTATGAAACGATGAAGCAACATACGAAGAACATTTAAAAATATCTAGCATGACAGAGGCAAATAATGTACTTCAGCTTGTAATATTAAGTAGTGACAAGTCTCTTGTAGTTATGTTCCAAGTTTCAATCAGCTTCGTTTGTTACCCAGACAGCACGCAATATTTATATATTTTCGGCAATGTTTGTAGGGTACAAATCTCATTTAAGTATTTGCAAGCTAAAACTAAGATTGTATTAACATTACATGGAAATCTACAAAAAATGTTTGCCATTAACAAAATTTTTGTGTAATATTTCCATGGCAATATTTTAAGGTTAGTGTTTGGGAAACATATATATAATATTGTATTTTAAGGTGCTTAAAATATTAAAGTATAATATTCCAGTAACCTCAGGAATACATTTCAAAGTAATATTAGTTTAGCTAGATTTAGGCAAGATTACCCTAATATTTGGAACGAAGATATCTACAATATTTCAAAAGGAATCTTGAGGATTGATAATAAATCTATTATGAAAACATTATTTCCAACGTATTTTGAATATTAGTGAAATATTACAACAGATTTAAATGATATTTGACGGTAAAATTAGACACAGTCAAAAGAGATATTTCTAGTTTATTTTTCAAATACCTTTAACACCCACTTTACTCTAATACTAGCTAAAATCTAGTAAAATCGTTGTCGCATTTTAGTTGTTTCTTGCAATACTCGCTCATAAAAGTAGTATAAGGTGCAGTACAGTAGAGGTAAAAATAACTTGTAACAATTCTTATCCGTTAAAAACTTCCAGCACTTTCCAAGTTACCCACCTATCTTAATTCCTAGAATTCTTCGTGCAGACGGAATGTACTTTGCCTTTGACCAGATGTTCTTTAGGCAACCATATTCCAAGAAATTTGACGACAATCTACCTGATTTAGGGGGGGATGCTTCTGTATTGAATTACCATCTTGCCTTAGTGTTGTAAGCGAATTGTCCCAGCATAACAATAAATAACGAAGTTATTCCATGGAGTCCTAGAGCTTTGGTCGTTATATCTAGTATATCTAGACATGTGACTCGCTTGGGATCACCACATCAACCATCAGTCACATACCAGATTAGTAGTATTATATTCTATTACCCCTAATTTCTCACAACGATACAATATACCAATACAATCCCCTCAGCTCTAACAAGGCTGCGAAACTGCAAACAAATCTCTGTCGTCGAAAGGGGCAGGTTGGAATTATACGCTGGCGACAGCTCAAGTCGCAGGTGGGAGTGGGTTCCAAAGAACAATAAGATTATCTGTTAGGGCTAATCAAAATAGGACGCCACGTCGCGCCGTTGTCCAGTTTCGGATTTTTACTCTTGTTGAAACTCGTAACGGCGAACCTACATATAGTCCAGTCAAATGGTAGAAAATAGGGGTAAGTTTTGGTTTCTATATGTTTTTTGGGTTGCTGTATATAAATATCAGGTTTGATAACAAGAATTTTGACCGGAAACACGTTTTTTAAGCAAAAACAGTGTAAAAACCCGATATTTTTTTTTTAAATTGCTCGAAAACTATCCAATTTCGTAAACGTTCAACCGATAGAAAATGGAAGAGGATAAATTTTTTTACGAGGGCTCCGCGAAATTAGGTGTTAAAAGCAAAAAATGGAAATTATCGCAATTTATTTTAAAGTAACTCGAAAACTATTTTTCGTAAATCAAAAATGGTATATGAAATGAATCTTGATAAACAAAATATTGGCAAACCTGATATTCGCGTACAGCGACCCAAAACACATATAGGAACCAAATATCAAAACTCAAAAACTTTCCCCTACTTTCTACCATTTGACTAGACTATAGCTCTCCGGCGCTCTCGCGGCTAAACGATTGATCATAGAAAAAAACCTCAAGTAGATAAAATGTGGGAAATTTTATCCTCTTTCATTTCTCGTTTTTACACTGTTTTTGCTAAAAAACGTGTTTTCGGTCAAAATTCCTGTTGGAAAATCTGATATTCGTGTACACCGACCCAAAAAACATATTAGGACGAAATATCAAAACTCCATAAAAACTTTCCTCTATTTTCCACCATTTGACTGGACTATAAGTTCGCGGCGCTATCGCGGCTGAACGATTGGTCGGAGAAAAAAAACCCTACGTAAAACGTAGGAAATTTTATCTTTTCTCATTTCCTGTAGGTTCAATATTTACGAAAAATGGATAGCTTTCGGGTAATTTTGTAAAAACTGAAAAAACCGGATCTTACACTATTTTTACTTTAAAAAAAAACGTGTTTCCGGTCAAAATTTTTGTTGGAAAACCTGACATTCGTGTACAGCGACCCAAAGAAACATATAGGAACCAAATATCGAAACTCCACCAAAACTTTCCCTTATTTGCCCTTTTTGAACACCATTTGACTGGACTAATAAGCTCAAGAAAAAACAAAGATACTTTGCAGCAATAAAACACCAGGGAACATTACTTCACATATAATATAAAGTGGTTCATAATTAAATATGATGCGTATACATAACCTTCAGGCAAGTTGGCATTTTCGTTTGTCAGGTCATTTTGGGTATTTTAATTAGCCACCTAGGCTTTAGGGCAGCGTGCCCGTGTGCTAAACCCTTTTAGTTACTTATTTGGCTTCATCGCCTAATTCCATAATAATGATTTTGCACATATTTGGCCCCAAACGCAGTATTTCTCGTCAGTTGGAGCACCCCTTTGCTGGTACTTTGGCAGCCGGGTGTTATCGCTCGCAAGAATTCCGAACCTTCTAGAAATCACGCCGTTGAGGCGTGCTGTCTTCGTCACCGGCACTTATTTGTTTCATCTTATCGCCTCACGATTGGCTGCCGAGATATAGTCACGTGGGGACGCGACCGATGTGTCATGTTGCAGCGCTTTCCTCTGGGCAGTTGATCGCGGCCCGTGGCAGAAAGCGTTCGTGTGGTGGTTGTGTGAGCTCCGAATTGTTTCGGCGTAGCGTGGGTGCATCTTGAGCCCAGTTCCTGCTCCCGTAAGTAAGGGGTTGTCCCCTTCATCTCGACATTCGAGGATCTGTCCCGCAGAACGTAAGTGGCCCATTTTCGTCGTCAAGTTGTACGCGTCCTGACGCTTCGCACGTCGCCATTATGGCGGATACCCACTCATCACTATAACCGTCGAATATCGAATGTACCTGCCACCTAAGACTGCAGCCTGACGCAACTCAACTGTACCAGGCTTCCCGACCGCCTACGTATTAAGGTATGTGTCTTTGAACTGATTACCGTTGTGAACGCGAGTGTTCCTGTCCCGCGGGGAGCATTAAGTCCCGCGTGCGAGTTGTTTTGGAACGCCGCGAACGAGCCCGTCACGTCTCTTGTGCCTACAGGCACTGTCGTCATATTTGCCCGCTTTTCCTAATTACAGACTGTCTATTTTACAAGGGCTTGCATTACTGTATGTTGCATAAGGCTTCGCGCCCGCATGCTGTGCGTTCATTCCAAATTACAGACCGTCTATGTTACAAGGGCTTGCATTACTGTATGTTGCATAAGGCTTCGCGCCCGCATGCTGTGCGTTCATTCCAAATTACAGACTGTCTATGTTACAAGTGCTACTTTGTTCATTACTGTATGTTGCATAAGGCTTCGCGCCCGCATGCTGTGCGTTCATTCCGAATTACAGACTGTCTATGTTAGAAGTGCTACTTTGTTCATTACTGTATGTTGCATAAGGCTTCGCGCCCGCATGCTGTGCGTTTATTCCGAATTACAGACTGTCTATGTTACAAGTGCTACTTTGTTCATTACTGTACGTTGCATAAGGCTTCGCGCCCACATGCTGCGCATTCATTTCGAATTTTAGGCTGTATCTTTGCACGAGCTTGCGCCTAGTGCTACCTTGTTTATTCTGTACATCTGTCGCTTGCACCAGCTGGTGTTTCCTTAGATATAATACACATATATATATATATATATATATATATATATATATATATATATATATATATATATATATATAGGGCGACGCACTCCGCCGCCCCATTGTAACCCGTTATCCAATATATGACTTGTTAATTAAGGGAACTTTTGTTTAGTTTCGACTTGTGCATGTTCTGTTTCAGATAAGCGCCCCTTCAGTGTAATGATTATTGTGCGACGGGACGAGGGAGCCTTGAGCGTACATGTGGGTGAGACAGCTGCGTAGTCGCGGCCGGATGGCACCTAATTACAATCTTTGCATAAGGCAATCCCGAAATTGTTATTTGAACTTGCAACTCTTGAGTAATCCTATCGATGGATTATCGTGGATACTTCGCCCCCGTCTAACCGCCCAGGCCCGGTTATTCGGGTTAAGACAGGCTTGGTGGCGCCCTCATTATTTTACCGTTAGTTACCGACCTTCTGGCCGTTACCCTCAGATAATCTCGTTAAAGGACCCGCCCATCTCCACTGAAAGTCTAGCTCGGCCTAACTTGTTGCGGCGTGGGTGGCGGCCTAGGAGATATTTCGTCCCGATTTCGTCAGTTACGGCCCGCGTCGGCCGTTTCGTTATTGCATGAGCCGGTGCGGTGTCGTAAAGTCAGTTTAAGACCGTAAGACGTTGTAATTATTGTATTATAACCCGGTTTTAAATATAAAATTTAATGATACCTAGAACCTCAATTAAATAGTGAATTTTAAATGTAATTAACAAGCATAAGTAAAACATATGCAGATCCTAAGGTTATATATACCAAAACAGTGCTTTTGCAGCACGTAATTAAGACCCAAGTGAATTTTGAACTTTTGGCATTTGCAATTACAATCAAAACTCTAGGCAATAACTGGAGCTTTACACAAACGTTCTTTTACAAGGCAAAACTTAAGATGGGCGCCTAACTAGCAATGCAATTGTTTCAAAAATCGAGAAGCAAAGGCATCCCAAAACTTGAACCAACACATACATGGTGACATCCGGTTCGCCAATGTCGACGAACGGCGTCACGAATTACGTCCAGATTTACCAGTGGAAATCACTGTGGTTCCATGTTAAAACGAGTACAGCGCTTACCACCTAACGGTCTTAAGACAAGATACTAAAGTATGTATTCTGCACACTGGTAAAGAACTAGGTTGGGAATTTTAAGCGCTGGAATTCGAATAAAATTCATTTAAAAATCCGACCAGTGCTATTGTAGGCGCTTTGTGTCTGCGGTAATCACTTATAATAATGCAGAAGACTAAAAGCCGTGTTTACACAACTAAAAGTACCACGGTTGCATTCGTTTATTTCTATTTTCGGGTTTTTGTAAACAAACTTCCCTTAACTTTTAATAGCGATATTATCACAGAAGACAATTATTTATTATGCATATTACCTGTGTTTTTTCAAAACTGTTGACACAGCTTCAAAGGCAAGTGAATTTTGGTTAATAATAATGAGAGTTACTGAATGCAACCAACGGCCGAAGCAAGGAAATATTGAAGCCGTACTTTTTGAGCGTATTAAATGTGTCTTTGACTCTGATGTGTACACATAACCTATACATTATTTTGACTACGAAACTTTTGCAAATTGTTGTGCATCGCTTTGATTGCGCTGCAAATATACCACATAGTTGGCGTTGTACCCTGCATACGGGCTGATTTTCAGGTATGCCGATCAACGAAGAATTATACGAGGGAAACGTTGCAGTAAAAAGAGTTGGCGTTGTACCCCGATGTCTGTAATAAACTTGCATACGCGCTGATTTTCAGGTATGCCGATCAAAGATGAGTTACACGAAGTATAACAATTTGTTTCCTTTATTATAGCGACATTTTGAAGATTACCTAAGAAATACAGAAAACCGTGAGCTCAGCAAGTTTGGAATCTACTTGGTTCGACCTGCAAAACACTGCTTTCCGGTCTCGTAACGTAAATTACTATTAAGATTAATTTAGTTTGAAATGTGTATAGCTCAATACTGCCGTCATAAGCAAGAAGGCGGTATCTACAAAAAAATTGAAATTGAGTTATTGGTATCGTTGGAATTGGTACAAAATTCCAATCATTTTAGGTAAGTAACAAATCGATATCTGCACTGTAACTATGATTTTCAGATGAAAAAAGGCGGTATTTACAGAAATTTTGTTACTTATAAAGCACAAGAAGGCGTCATATGCAAAATGCAAAAGTGAAAAGCAGTATCTGCGTGTAGAAGCCGCCTTCTTTTTTTGTTTTGTTAGGTAACGCCTTTACTGTCTGTTTTCGTGGACGCAAATGTTCAGATACGGCCAACTGCCGTTTCATTAAATTAATAGTATCAAGTCTTCCATTATACAACATTTAAAATATTTTTTAGAGGAAGTTCAATCCCTTCATTTAAATAGGATTTTACAGGTAGTAAGTTTTATAAATAATTTAGTTACATTAAACAAGTTATCTAATAATAATATTCTTGTAGATTTCCATGGGCGGCCCTAATGTTGATTGGAAGTTTTTTTCTTTATTAAAAGAACATCGGATGAAGTCAACAACAAAAAAGATACTTGATATTGGTTCTTGTGGGCTTCATATAGTACATGGAGCATTGCAAACTAGGCACAAATCTGCTGGCTGGAAAATGAATGAATTCCTTAGAGGAATTCATTATCTATTTAAGGATTCTCCCAAGCGAAGGGCAAATTTTCAAAACGTGACCGAATCCCACCATTTTCCCAAGAAATTTTGTGTAACATGATGGGTTGAGAATCATTCTGCAGCAACTAGAGCTATTGAAATTCTAGATCACATAAAAACTTACATAGAACACTCTAAAACTAAAATGCCAGTAAATATTTCAGTAACAAATGTTAAGTCAGGTTGTAAAGATTCATTTATAAAACCAAAATTAGCTTTCTTTGCTTTGATTGCTTCTATATTAGACCCATTTTTAAAGAAGTATCAAACTTCTAATCCAATGTTATCTTTTTTAAAAGACGATATGGAAGCATTAATCCGAAATTTATTGTGTCGAATTGTAAAAGTTGATACATCAGATTTAAATATACAGCAAATCCTACAAATTAATTTGGAAAATGCTTCTAATCTGAAAAACGTGAAGGATGTTGATGTGGGATTTGAAACAAGAAGGTATTTAAAGAACAAAAAATTAAATTAAAAAGACAAATTATTATTTTTAAAAGATTGCCAGCATTTTGTGAAGGCAACTGTAAAAAAAATTACAGAAAGATGTATAAAGTATCTGTTGGTACATGCAGTTACTTCGCTTAATCCAAAAACAATTAATACTAATTCTGTATCATGGTTAATGGAAAAATTTGATAAATTACTAGAAATATTACATGATCATGAGTTTATTACAGCGACTACAGCAGAACGATCAAAAATTGAATATGCGACATTTATTAAAACTAAGATTTCTGAAATCGCTTTGTATAAAGAGGCTGAGAGACTGGATTGCTTTCATCATCGTTTGCTTGTGGGAAATGAATTCGAAAATTTATGGAACATTGTTAAATTCATTTTGATTATGTCCCATGGAAATGCTAATGTAGAGGCTGGATTTTCCATTAATAAACATTTATTAGTAGAAAATTTAAAAGAGGAATCTCTTACTTGTCAGCGTATTGTTTATGATGCTGTACACAGCAAGGGTGATGTTTTAAATGTTGTCATTAGTGACAAAATGAGATCCTATGTAAAAAAATCTAGCTTCAAATATAAGTTGGCTTTGGAACAAAGAAGAAAAGAAGAGCAACAGGAAAGTGAAGAAGCATCGCTGAAGAGAAAAGCCACGCAAGAAATATATATGCTAGAATTCAAACAAAAAAAAATAGAACGCGATACAACGTATGAGTCTAACATAATTCAGACAAAAATTGCTGAATTGAATGTACAAGTTTTGATATGAAAAGTTATTTTATGTGTTAATGTTCCTTTCTGTGTTTATTATTATATAGATCGACTGAAAGTGTCCGTTCAAGAGGGGCGTCCGCCTAAAAGAAATACGAAACAAAATCTGTTTTTTAATGAAAATTGTAATTAAAGAAATTGGGACATTTAAAACGTATATGTATGTAAATGTTTTTAAAATAAACAAAAAACTTAAAACTTAAGGAAAAAATAAGGATTTGTTACCTTACAAAATATTACTACATACAAAATACTTTCTTTATGTTTTATATCAGCAGTTTGTTTTTCCGATATCAAAACGCTTGGATAAGTTCCTTACACTTAACTTTTCCCTATTGTGAACTTCAACAATCTCAATTTTTTGTTTAAGCGTGAGAATTTTTATATTTGGCGCCATTTCTACAATGAATGTGTCGCCCACTGTGTCTTTTCCGCATAGACGTCAGACTAATACTGACTCCCCGCGTGTACCGAAAGATTGAAGTCGGTGAATCCCCGGTTAACTCGGGAAAGTCCCTCAGTGAAGGCAGGCAGCGAAGTTGGCGCGCGGCGCGATTGAGAAATGAGACCAGGCGTTTATTTTTTATTTTGTTTTTTGTCCGTTTAAGAGAACATTTTCTTGTGTCCGCGTCCGTTCAAGAGAATGTCCGTCCAAGAGGGAGTTAACACAATGCAAATTATATGAGAGTCGGTCGGGACCATGAGAAACTGTCTGTCCAAGGGAGGTGACCGTGTATCCGCGAAGGGGAATTTCACTGTAACAGCAATAAGATAACACAAGAAAATAACACGTATTGCTTGAGTAAGAAATAGATAAACATAATAGCAAATATTGGAGTAGGCCTGACGCACATTTAATTATGACAGATGTCAACCACACATGCCTACTAAAATAATTTTTTTTTGTATGGTCATCTCTTACTCAAGCATTCTATTTTGTTGTTCATGTTATTTCATTGCTGTTATATATCGGGTGTTCATAAACAGTCGTCATCCCAGTTGCTTTGAAAAACAAAATGTTATATCTTTGATTAATTCGTGCAACACAATGAAACGTCATTGAGTACTGTCATAGCGCATTTATTCTCAATTTTAATAGACATACGTTTCTGAAGTCGAAACCTACTGGGATGACGACTGTTTATGAACACCCGTTATAATTATGGCCCAATCCGTATTACAGCATAATTTTGATTTAGAGTAATGAAATAGTATATTGTATGTTAAGAGCTGAAAGTCCGTGCACTTTGAGTTGGCCGCAACGGTACAATGGTTAATTTGTACAGGGTCCGGCAACGAAGCGGGGGTGGAAGATATTTCTAAAACTATGAGAGTTGCATAAATATTGAGTGTATAAAAGTTGTAGGTACTAAGGTGGCGCACATTACTAAAATAGTTTTGATTATACAGAGTGTCTCAAAAAAGTGTGGCGGATCAACTTATTTTTTTTTAAATAGAATGCCGTATATTTAGGTAGCTTAAAAGTTTTGTATTGAAATACTCTTCATTTTCATATCAAGTTGTATGGGTCTAACGTCAACTGTTTTGGAGATATTAACGATTTTATGCAAAAAAATGCTGAACTTCAGGCGACTGCTGTAAGCGACAGAAAACAATTGAATGAAGGAAAACGTTACCAAAAAATTAGGATTTTTGTAAACTATCTTTCAAGTGTAAAATGGTGGATCTGGGTATTAATGTTATACAAATTTAATTTCGATTTTTTTTCAAATGGAACGCCCTGTATATTTTTGTATTTCTGAAGAGCTCTTTTAATGAACTTTCTTTTGATATGTTACTTCAGACCTCTTAAGTTCTAACTGTTTTTCAGATATGCGAGTTTAAACATAAAAAACAATTTAAACCCCTTAAGATGCTTTATTTCAAGGGATAAAAAACAAACGCCTTTAAAATAATTAATTTATTCCTGCATTTATCGTTTTTTCGTGTTTATAATTTCCTGCATCAACACTGACTGAATTTATATTTTCTAAACCTGATTTTGTGCTTTTATTTTTAGAGAGATCATGCGTTTAAATCACTATTTTAAGGGCGTTTGTTTTTTATCCCTTGAAATAAAGCATCTTAAGGCGTTTAAATTGTTTTTATGTTCAAACACACATATCTGAAAAACAGTTGAACTTAGAAGTATGAAGTAACATATCAAAAGAAAGCTCATTAAAAGGGCTCTTCAAAAATACAAAAATATACAGGGCGTTCCATTTGAAAAAAATCGAAATGATTAAATTTGCAAATATTGAGCACCCTATATAAAATTAATACCCAGATCCACCATTTTACACTTGAAAGATAGTTGACAAAAATCATAATTTTTTGGTAACGTTTTCCTTCATTCAATTGTTTTCTGTCGCTTACAGCAGTCGCCTGAAGTTTAGCATTTTTTTGCATAAAATCGTTAATATCTCCAAAACAGTTGACGTTAGACCCATACAACTTTATATGAAAATGATGAATATTTCAATACAAAACTTTTAAGTTACCCAAATATAGGGCATTCTATTTAAAGAAAGTAAGTTTGATTCGCCATACTTTTTTGCGACACCCTGTATAATCAAAAATATTTTAGTAATGTGCACCACTTTCGTACCTACAACTTTTATATACACAATATTCATGTAACTCTAATAGTTTTAGAAATATCTTCCACCCCTGCTTCGTTGCCGAACTCTGTACAACTTAACCATTATACATTATAGAATAAAGCTTACTTGAAAATGGATGAATCTGTTATTAATTCATTTAGTTCATTTTTACAGTACAGTAAAAATTGCGCTTCCATACTTTGACCAAAATTATTGAAAAAGATATTTTTGTCAACTACACGGAAAAATTGCATGTTCAACACATTGGAAAAGTGATTCGTCCATGCTCACGTAAAACTTTTACATTCGCTGTAAAACTCTCCCTTTTCTTAACTTGTAGAACAATCTAAAGTACGTTTTTTTTTCTATAATAACTGTCAAAGTGTTACAATGTTGGTAGATATGTGATTAAAACGCTAGGAAATTTTTATACCTCGTGTTGGTAGGTAGCACTTTTTTAAAATTATGGTTATGTGTCAATTTTGAATGTCAAAGTTTCTTAATTTGAACTCTTGACAAATTTCTTTAATTTTGCAAACGTTCATTATGTTTATTTTCAAATATTGTAAGTTTAATAATTAATAAACTAGCAGTCCAGTGAGACAAATGTCTCATTTAATAAAACAAAAAAGACCGTCCCGGACGGACGGAAATCACGTGATTTCTCGAAAACCGGAAGTGTCACGTGACTGAAATTCGGTTCCTGACCTGACATGACCATTCCAAACATATAACTTTAATAACTTTGTTCTCTATCTCTTACGGTTTGGCTGCTGAAACAGCGTCCCAGACAGACACGTCTTTTAGATAAAGGATTTGCAATATTTTACTATGCTGTTCGTTTTACCCACTATTATGACATATCTATCAAAATGACAATCATTTTTTTAATGGAAGAAAAGAACTGAAAATCTATATACCAACATTATTAAAGCTAGGGACCCTGCAGGAATGCAACTTTTCCCCTAGAGTTGACCTTGAAAATTATTATAGAAAAAAAATGTACTTTACTATTAATTCACTAGCGATTTAAGAACAACTCGCTAGCATATAAACATTATAAACAGTTACTTATGGTTGCTATTATAGAGATAATAATAATAATTTCAGTTTAAAATGACAAAGAAATAATAATTAATCGAGTTATTTAACAATAACAGTAACGGCGTAATTGGAGACTTGAGTTACCGCATTTATATTTTTATGACGCTCAACGGCTTAAACCCGAAAAGAAACACAGATTGCAAGCAGCTGAAAATTATTTCGGTGGCACAAATAATTCTCACTTATAATCTCATAAGAGTATTAATTCTTTCCTGATTTTTTTTTGACTGCGTTCCAACAACGTCGTATTAATTAGGACGCCTTCCAGAGGCGAGCATTTCCTTTCCAGAAACTTTCCATTTGAAAATATATTTTTTTGGAACTTTTCCTTACTACCAATCTCTAGCGTGCTTTTAAAACTTTCTTTAGTGCAACAAAAGTTATTACATTTGTCGTACATTTTAAATGCGGCATATGCCGCGGGTTTCAGCTAGTACCTCAAAATTGCAAATAAATAAACTAGAAGTGTTCCAAGATGAACTATATTGAAAGCTCCACACAATGAAACTCACTGGGAATGTCTACAGTTAGTAAATATATAAAAAAGTTCTTCTATAACATTTAATTGTGCTCAAGTGCTAACTATCATGCAATGGGACAACGAAAAATCCACAACAAACTTATGCGAAAACTACCACCATATAATTATCCTCATCCTACTCTGATTACCTACTACAATCTTAAATAGTTGCTCTGCCATTTCAAACTCTTATAGCTTATTAATATTAGTATATCAATTGAGCGTATTTGACTAGATTGAGTGTTTCCAATATAACTTTAGCACTTTTAAACGCTAAAGGCCGCTTATCTATCTCATTTGATTTATACTACTGACCACGCAATTTATAGCTGTTAAACCAACATCGTCTGTTCATATTAGAAACTGATGTTCAAATTTGAAACTGTTAAAAACTGCATAGACCTGGGTTCTTTCTGCCTCAGGAGCGGCCGTACGTGATGGTGAAGAGCGACAAGAACCTGACGGGAAACGCCAGGTTCGAGGGCTTCTGCATCGACCTGCTGCGGGCGATCGCGGGCCAGGTCGAGTTCGACTACGTGATCCGGCTCGTGCCCGACCACATGTACGGGGTGTACGACCCCGAGACCAAGGAGTGGAACGGCATCGTGAAGGAGCTGAAAGAAAAGGTAAGTGCATTAGCGTTTTAATTAAATTCGTGCCATAAATCACAATTACTCGAAGGCCGCCGCTTAAAAGGGTTCGCGCGTTAATCCGCAGGACCTGGCGAGGGCACGTACACGCGCATTTTAATTGACCCGTTTTTAAGTGGGCCCGATCGGGTCAAACGCGGCCGCCGCGTGCCTTAGGGTCGTTCTTTCAAATTCGGTTTGAATATGCAGATTAACTACTGCTGCAAAAACCCCATCTTCGACCGGGTCTGACGGATGGAATCTAAAGCGTTTTTTCAATGATCGGATGCTGGATTATTGCAGTGGGCCTTTGTATTAAACCGTTTTTAATCCGTTTTTCAAAGCTCTATATAAAAATGAAATGTTCCGTAAGAGCAGTATTTAGTAACCTAAAATGCTACTGCCACAAGCTAGTGCATTTTACTGTACACCTAAATATCAAAAACCAATTTAACATTTTGTTAAAGTCGTTTATATACTAAAACGATAGAGGACTGTGAGGGATTAAAATATTTGAGATGCAGGTTACTAGAAAATAATTTGTATGTAACAACTTTTTAACATGGCAACAGATTATGATTAATTTCTCTCTCTAGTCATTAAATTCAAAGTTGTTTTTGTTATATTACGTCATCTATTCCTGTCTTTTCCAATTTCAATATTTTTATTGCAAGGAGCTTCTGTACATTCCTCCATTTAGTCAACCCAACTCTTTACTGGAAGACCTCTTGGATACCCAAAGTACTTTTCATTCTGCTTATCGCTTCAGTTCAAAGAAAACGTAACCACATCTCCTAAGTGTTTTATTAATGCAATCGACCATTCCCGGTTTGGCATTTCCGAAATAGTCGTTCTGGTGGGTTACTATTTATACAGTTCATGCGATTATTTATTTGACAATTATTTGTCGTTTAGTTAACAATAAGCTTTCCCGGATATTTAGTTCTACGAAAATCATACCTAGTGTTAGATATATGGCCGTGCATGGATGGCATCCTCGATACCTTTAATTTTCATAACTATTTTTTATGTTTCTACCATTCCAGGTCCTATTCAGTTTATAATTGTTTCTGTTGCAAATCGACGCTTAATTTCATGCTGTATACCTAACTATTATCTCGTCAACAACTCGAACCCCTTGAATGGTAGTTGCGTTTCCTATTATGTGGCTGCGAATAAAAATGTTGCGTTGTAGTTCAAACCGTTTGCTTGCAGTTTCGATTCTATTTGGAATATATGTCATTTCTTGCTCATCCCTTACTGCAACTGTGGTGTTATCCTTCTAGCGTAATTCCATGAGGAGCGTTTTCGGGTTACATATTACAATTACACGTATACATAAAAATGTAAGAGGGAGATAATGCAGCCCTGACATATGCCTCTTTGTATCATGAAGAACTCGAGTTGGTGTCTTTTACACTCTAATGCTGGGCATTCAAAGAGGATATGATAAGCCGTTTCATCATCCTCTTGGCATAGTCTGCAAATAGGTTGATCTCTATAGTTATTGATCCTGTGCATAAATTCGCTGAATGCGCCAGTGCCTGTTAGTAGACTGACTACTTGCTTGATTCGAGTTCTGTTCAGTCTCAACAGGGTTTTGGTGGTTTGTGGATTCGGAGTTTTTAACAATCTTTTGCAGTATGTTGCTTGATTGTAGTTTCTCCACCTTAGTTGGTGTGCGGTATTGACCCATTCATTAATGGCTGAGCGGGCTTGGTTTTCTGAATGCTTAGACCAGGTTCTGGACCTGTCATTGCATTACAGGCTACTTCTTTTGCGAGCTTGTCCGCCTTTTCGTTTCCTTCAATACCTTGGTGACCTGAAATCCAGCATAATTTTGCTGTGTTTCCCTGGCTCAAGGTTTGGAGTTTGGATTTGCATTCCTTGACCAGTCTCGATCAAGTACTGAAAGGGTTTAACGCTTTCAGTGCTGCCTGACTGTCTGAGAGAATGTGTATGTCTCGATTGAGCAGCTTCTTTTCTATGCTGATGTTTCGCATACGTTAATAGCATGTACTTCAGCCTGAAAGATGTTACAAAACTTTCCTAGACTGACTTTTTCGTTGGTTCTAGGATTGATACTCTACACACCAGAGCCTGTATCCCCTTCAAACTTAGATGCATCAGTATAAACAATGATGTTCTTTATTTGTTGGGGTTGGTAGTTGATCCGGATTCCAACTTGTGTGTAAAGTAAAGTTCTTTTCAAAGTCATAGGCTTTGATTATAAGATCAAAACCCATTTCTAATATTGGGTAGTTGATGTGTGACATGATCTTGCCATGTCCTAGATTACTAGCTGTGGTCATCCAGTGACCAGTACTTTATAATCTGTAGGCTGCCATTCTGGCTTCACCTTCCACGAAGATGTCCAGAGGTGCAGATTTAAGATAGCATTCAGTGCTTGTTCTAAGGTGCCTTTAAAGGCTCGAGTGATGCATCGATTAGCTAGTTATTGTATTCTGCTGATTTTGTGGATCGCAGTTGCTTGTTTTATTTTGGGCCACCAGGCGATTATTCCATATGAAATTATTGGTCGGACCATGGTTTTGTACAGCCAGAGGGTCAGTTCCGGTTTGAGCCCCCACGTACTACCTATTGCTCTTTTCCCAATAACTAATGTTTGTATGAACCTGATGATTGTTTTATCTAGGTGGGAGTTCCAAGTTAGTTTGGAGTCGATGGTTCGACCTAAGTACTTAACCTAGCTCTCCCAGTTGACATTTGTCTAAAACAGTTTTATGTTGATTCTGTTTGTGATGTTCTTTCTAGGAGTGAAAGCGACGAGAGTGGCTTTGCTAGGATTAATTCTAATATTATTCTCTAGGCATCTCTCTTCGGTTTTCTTTAGTGCTGATTTCATTACATTGTCTACGGTTCTTGAGTATTTACCTTGAGTCAGTATGACAATGGCATCAGCTTATCCATGAGTGTAGTAGCCTTTGTTATTGAGTTGGATCAGCAGTTCATCAACTGTGAGACACCACAGAAGTAGAGAAAGAACTCCTTCCTGTTCACATCCTCTTGTCGCCTGCACTGTCTTTTCCTTGTCAAAAACTTGACTTTTAGAACTCTAGTGCTGAGCATTGCCATAGTCCATTTATCGTGGTGTTATCGATCTGATGGTTTGCCATTGCTCTTTCAATAGAGTGGTAGGAAGTGTTGCTGAAAGCAACTTCTATGTCTAGAAATGCTCCGACTGGGTACTCCTTGTACTTCAAGGTTCTCTCAATTTTTCCCACTAGTTGGTGTAGTGCGGTTTCACATGACTTCCCTGTTTGGTAAGCATGTTGATATTTGTGAATCGGGGGTGAAGTTAGGGCTTTCTCTCTCCAGTATCTGTCTACTAATCTTTCCAGTGATTTAAGGAGGAATGACGTTAGGCTGATAGGTCTGTAAGGTTTGGCTTCTGCATAGCTACTCTTGCCAGGCTTAGGGATAAATACTACTTTAGTCACTCTCCAGGCTTGGGGAATGTAGCCCAAGGCAAGACTTGCTTGGAACATGTCTTTAAGTGGGTTCAGCAATATATCTATCCCTTTCTGCAGCATTACGGGTTGTATGCAGTCGTTTCCAGCAGATTTGAAAAGACTAAAGAGGCTAGTTGCCCATCTAATCCTTTCTTTGCTGACTATGCTCTTAGCTGTTTTCCGGTATTCCCTCCTAGGGGTATGATTGGATTCAGCCAGAGTAGGTTCTTCGGGTAGGTGAGTTTTTATCAAAAGAGATAATGTCTTCTCTTCCATTGAAGTGTATTCTCCGCTTTTTTCTTAAGAGTGCCTACTAAGTTCAGGGTTATTTTAATTCCCCCAACTGGGGACGGACTGCTATAGGAACCTTGCGTCCCTCTTCAGCCAAGAACGGGAATTATAGGATGGGTGAGAGAAAGGAGGGGTGGAGAATGGAAAAGAACCAGAAAAGGTGGAGAAGTACTGCCCCAGCATTCGCCTCAAATAAGGTACTCTGTTGACTCAGGAAAACCAACTGAAAACCTGAATCAGAGCAAACGGCCAGGGGAATGGGACCCGCGACCTCCCGAATGCTAAGCAGATGTGCTAACCACTGCTCTACAAAACTCGATATTCACTAACACCTTCCATAACTCATTCAAAGGCCTTTGTGTAGTGGAGAAAGCACACAAGGGTCGCTCATGTCAAAACCAAAATGTAATTGTTAGATGATCATGAATATCTTTTTCAACACTTCCAGTACTTTTTGATGTTTTCTCCGCTGTCTGACGAATAGCTACTCGCCTATTGCTCGAGATTAGATTCTCTATGCCGTGAATATTGACTATTGTGGCACGAATATGAAATAGACGAAATCACTACATATTACATAGTGGAGTACAAATGTAGAAGAGAGCACGAGCAATAGTAGGCTGTGTCATAGCGAATTAAATTAATAAAAACATAATCGGGAAGCAATTTCAAAAAGGCTTATGGCTATTAACCCATAAACTGATAAATGTCAAAAATTATCCATTTTAATCATGCATGGACTGACGGATATAAAGAAGGAGAAATAAAAGAAGAGTTCTGCTATAACTAACGAGAAACAGACTTGCAGTATAGTACTGATAATAACTGATCTAGAGAACTACATTAGAGATTGTATATGAAGAATTGAGGGAAAGCATAAGGAACAATTTTGAGAAATGTTGGTAGATTTCTGTGTGAATAATGATGTGATCATTCTAAATACCTTCTACTAATGTAAATACTGACATAAGTATAGGAGGGAGAAACTAGGCGGCAACGTAAAATCGATAATAGATTATATAATCACAGACGAGAGTAACTGCAAATGAATATGAGATGTCAGTATTAATCGGAAAACCTGAACTAACTATAACAGTGACATATCGAGAAGAGCTGTGATAAATATAAGATAAAAAAATAAAGACCATGAACATAAATAACTATAGAGGCCTATATGTTAAAAGAGAAAGAAGTAGGAAAAAGATACCAAGAAAGCATTACAGAAAAACTGCAGAACAAACAACACTTAAAAATTATGGTATAAAGGAACACCGAGGGGAACTATATTATATACTGCTGTAGAGGCCTGCGAAACTATTCCTACGAAGAAAATGGTACGGGAACAAGTTGCTAATCAAAAGAAGTCAAGGAAAAAACAACAAAACACGCCCGGAAAAAGTATGTATGTTTGAAAATAGCTAATGACATGTGCGGAGTATAACAACATCAGAAAAGTAGTAAAAGACAAAGTATTGGAGGCAGACAAAAACAATGGAATGGATTTGGTAACAAGATAGGATAAGACTCCAAAGGAAATGAAAAACTTTTCTATGGAATAATTACAAATATGAAAAAAGAAGATGTGGAACCAAAAAGACGCATACAAGATAAGAAGGGTAAAGTACCCATAATCAGTGAGAGCGAAAATATTTTGAAAAGCTAGAATAAATTTTAGGAAAGCATGACGTGACTGAGCTTCAAGAGGAACCAACAATAAGTGAGGGAGTAGAACCGAAAGAAGAAGAGAAGCAATAGAAACCTTTACAAAAAAAGAGCTACGAAACTGGTAATGTTAAAACATATAAAAAAGATGCGATAAAAGCTAACATCGTTTAATTAATAAAATCTTGAAAGGAAAGCCTGTACAGAAATGCTGGGCAATACCAGTGATTGTACCAATACATAAAAAATAAAAAACAAAAATTTCTGGAATTATAAGGAAATATTTCTGTTATGTTCCGTAAAAAAGGGAAAAGATTAAGAATTGTAATAGAAAGCCAATTATATGAACCACAAAATGGATATAAGTAGGAAATAATTATCAATAAGTGCTTATCTGCTGATAATATATTATTAATAGTTAGTACGCAGAAGGCCAAGAACTGAAACACAAAGGCATGGCGATAACAACACATGAAACAAGAATAGTGACTGCATAATTATAAAAGGAAAGGGACTGAAGCTGTAGAAGAGATTAAATTTTGAAAGCTATATTTGAAACGAGCGAAATGTTTAATACATAGTTCAAAAAATGGGTTTATAAGCAACGGAGAAGTACCCGGGGAAACAAATTTAAAGATATATAGAGTAGTTTACTTACTTACCCTTACAGGCGAAAGTGAAACATGGGCATCCCAAAAAAAAAGAGTAGAATTGAATTCAGCGAAATTCTTAACTTAAGGATTGCCGTATATACAAGCTTGGACAGAAAAAAAAACAGAATAAAGGATATAAAAGAGCAGTTGGAAGCCGACAGTACCAAGAAGTATATCGAAAGGGCACGAATGAGATGGTGGGGGCATTTAAACAGACTAACAAAACGACAACGGAAAAAAGGGGAGACAGAAGAAACGATGATTAAAATTATGAGAGATATGATAAAAAACGATGATATAATAGAAGAAATAAAACAGATAAGAGGACAGGGACAGGGACCGAAAAAATGGCCAACAACTATTAAAAATAGAACAGGAGAAAAAAAATAAAAGTCCTTAACGACAAAGTTGAAAACCTAGAAAAAGTTGCAAAAGAAGAAAAATCTAGTTACATATATCAGGAATACAAATCGATACCAACGACGACAAAGTATTAAAAGAAGAGAATAAGACTGTTTGGCAAATTATGTACAGGTAGAAGTTAGGTTTAGAAGTACACAGGAAATTGATGAAAAAATATATGTAATTGAAACTAACAGCCTTAAGTATAAGATCAAGTATAAAAGTAAATTATGGAACCTCACAGAAAAAAAAGTCAGATCTCACTAAAAGTGAACGTGAAATTCAAAACATAATAAGAAAAAGAGGCAAAATGGAAATAAAACGAGGTAAACGGGCAAAGGAAATTGATAGTGAAAGGAATATGCTGGAAATGAAACGAACAATCAGAACAGTTATAGGAAAGGCCAACCAGATACAAACAAAAAAACTGACGGTAGCCATTATCTCAAAAAATTAGTTGACGACTCAGGCAAAAGACAAGGTGAACGAAAATAATAGACCAAATAAAAGGCAAAATTAATCAAAGAATGTAAAAAGCAAAACAGCAGCAAAATACAAAATAAATAGTGAGGGAAACTTTCTCGGAAATCTTTCAAACTTATTGAGTATTGTTCATAAATACAAGATTGATGTCTTAGCTTTTCAGGAAACGAAGCATCTGGGATCCGAGATTACAGAACTTAATGCTAGGGACAGGGTTCGTGATACAACAAATAATAAAAAACAAAGTGATGATATTTAAACCAGCATCAGAACGAATATGTTTATTTCGTTTAAAAGGAGAAAACCGTAATATCAGTATTAAAAATCTACATGCCCCGTCAGAAGGGAAAGGAGACTTAGAAAAGGACCTATTTTAAGAACTAGTAGAAAATAAATATAGCAGGTTACCAAATTATGGCATTAAAATTGTTTTAGGGGTTACAATTCAAACGTAGGTAAAGAGGATATATATACACCAACAATAATACTTGTTAGTACGCATGATGAAACCAATGATAACGGACAAAGAATAAGTTTCGCGACCCAAAGAGATATGGTGGTGCGAAGATACAGTTACAACATAAGGAAATATATAAAGGAACGTGGATATCCCCTGATAAACGAAGAATTAATCTACTAGATCTTGGAAAAAGGTATATGTGATTTATTACAAATATAAAAAGTGTGAGAGGAGCGAACGCAGACACTGGCCACTTCCTACTGAAAATAAACTGTAAATTGGATGTCACTAAAACTATTAACAGTGAGCAAAGATCAGACAAACGGAGGCAGCGGGGCAGCATGATAAAAAATGTTTGGAGATTGACGTTATAAGAAGGCAGCTGACACTACAGACAAGTTGAGTGGAAGTAAAATGGGAAAAGATAGAAAGATCAATAGAAGAAGAGAATACAAATATTTTACCAAAGAAGATTGCAACGAGCAAGAGAAAAGAGAGTCAACTGAAAATAAGCTCAGAAATATAGAAAACAAGTTTAAAAATAAAGATTTAAGGAATTTCTGTCAGGAAATAGGGAGGGCTGGATCGGTATATCGAGGAAAAACTATGTAATACAAAAATAAGAAAGTTCAATTAATCTCAGAACCTATAAAAGTTCTAGAAAGATGGTAGGAACATTTCAAGGTGTTGCTGAATGAGGAAGATATGAATCGAGATGAAAATATACAGGAAAGATACCAAGATCTGGATAACGAAGAGGATATAAAATAACCAACAAGAGAAGAATTTGAAGTAGTTTTAAAGGATCTGAAAAATAACAAAGCCCCAGGAGAAAACCAAATAACCGCAGACATTATTAAATGAGGTTGTAACTCGAAAGTAATTCCACAGGACTGGACTATAGCCCTAACGAATCCCTTGTCTAAAAAAGGAGATAAGACACACTGTGACAACTTTTACGTATAAGACCGAGTTGCATGCTCTTTTCATTGGTTTTAAGCAGGTCTACGACAGTGTTAACAGAGAAGAATTGCTCGAAGCTATAAAATGGCTAGGAGTTTTTAGTAAGTTGATCAAGTTAACAAGAATGACTGTGCTGAACACAGAAAATAAAATAACTGGGAATGGTTACAGATGTATGCCTTTCAAGGTAAAACATGCTGTACGACAGGTAGATTCCTTGTCGACTGTCTTATTTAACCTAGCACTAGAAGCTATTATCAGTAAATCTAAAGTAAAAATAGATAGAACAATCTGTAATAACGAAGACCAATGCATTGCTTATGAAGATGACTTGACAATATTAGCTAAATCAATGAAAAAACTTAAGAAAATTACAAGAAACTTTGCAGAACAAGCAGGAGTCTTAGGATTGCAAATAAATGAAACAAAAACAAGGAATACGGGAGAAAATCTGAAATTAAGAACGACTATCCCATGTCGAGTACAATTTCCAGAGGGCCAACCAGTTTAACTACTTGGGAGTAGTAATAGCAAACGGAGCCCACAAAGAGCAAGAAATAAATGAAAAGATTGCAAGAGACAATAAAAAATACGGAATGATCCAGCTTCTGGTGAAAACAAAGTACTGCTCTAGAAATATGAAGATAAGAGTTTATGATACTGTCATAAACCAACGGTAGCTTATGAAAGTGAGACATGGAGTCTAACGAAAAGCTGGAGCGTTGGGAACGGAAAATGTTTAGAACAATTTTCGGTAGCGTTAGAACAATTGAAGGATGGAGAAGACGAACCAACAAAGAAATGGAAAGGTTATATAAAGAACCCAAAATAAGAACAAGAACAAAAACAAACAGGTAAAGATTGTTGCGGCATATAGCGAGGTTGGATAAAGGAAGAATGGTCAAAATGGTGCTGCGCAGAACCCTAATTGGCAAAATAAGAAAAGTACGATCGAGAAAAAGATGGTTTGAAAGTGTGATGTCCATTGTAAGTAAGCTGAAAATACGGAATTGAAGAGAGAAAGCCAGAAATAGAGAAGAATGGCGTAAGATAACTGACCTAGTCCTGCAAAGTCTCTAGAGCACGTATACAGGGTGTTAATTAAGTGCGTAGACAAACTTTAAGGGGTGATTCCTTGATCAATTCTAAGATAAAAAGTTCATATAAACATGGGACCTAAACGGCTTCGTTTTCAAGTTCGTTGTTGAAGTTTAACTAAAATTTTCTTTTTTTTCAAAAATCTGGAAAACGCCTAGAGGTATTCTAATGAAACTTGGTGTAGGTTAGTATTTCATAAAGTGGGACTGTTTGCTCAAAATAAATTTAATTTATTGCCACCAGTGGCGTGCATGGGGGCCACCTCACTTACCTTATTTTAGGAAAATCTAGTACGCCACTGTTTTTCAGCGAATACGATAAGTTTTTTAGCTTTATCCATTAAAACTACACAAAAGATGTATCTTTAATTTTTTTGATAGAATAAACCTTTTTCGAGAAAAACAAAAAAATCTGTAACACCAATTTTGTTCATTATAAGAAGAACTTCCACAAAAATAACAGTGAGCCTTGATAAACAATAGTAATTCGTTTGTTCGAAACTATCAACAACTTGACAGTTGTTAAAATTTGTTAAAAAGGCGGTTATTTGTAGTTGTCTAACTGGGTTAGTAAATTTATTTTCAATTTGTTTAAAATGGTCAATTTCACCAACAACGAAATGGCAGACATGCACTTTCTGTATGGAATGGCTCATGGTAACGCTCGCGCAGCAAGACGTCTGTATCACGAAAGATTTCCTCAACGTCCTGTGCCTAACGCGCAAACTTTTATTAATATCCACGCACGACTTTGTGAAGCAGGCAGTTTTAAGAAGTCCACTAACCCCATAGGAAGACCTGCAAGAGTAAGAACAGTTCAGATGGAGGAAGCTGTCCTTAGCGAAATTGAAAGAAATCCTGAAACAAGTACCCGGAAAATGGCACTCCTACTAAACCTTACCCATGTAACAGTATGGCAAATTTTAAGAGACCAGCAGCTTTATCCCTATCATATTCAACGCGTGCAAGCTCTTTTGCCTAGAGATTTGCCTCAGCGAGTAGCTTTTTGCACTTGGTTACAAAATAAAATAGCGACGAATCCAAAATTTTTATCCCAGGTGTTGTTTACGGACGAAACATGCTTTTCCCGAAATGCAATCATAAACTTTCATAATAATCACGTATGGGCTGAAGAAAATCCACAGGCTATAGTTGAAAAAAATTACCAGAATCAGTTTTCTTTAAATGTTTGGATTGGAATTGTAGGCGATTTTTTAATTGGACCTTATTTTCTTCCTCTTAGACTTAATGGCGACCAATATCGACGGTTTTTAGAAGACGTCCTACCTGAACTCTTAGATGATGTCCCACTTAGGGAAAGGCGACGGCTATGGTTAATGCACGATGGTGCGCCACCGCACTTTAGCTTAGCTGCGCGTCAATATTTAGACCAAAATTATGCTGCTCGCTGGATTGGACGCTCCGGACCACAATCGTGGCCGCCTAGATCGCCCGATTTGAATCCTTTGGATTTCTTCGTTTGGGGGCACCTAAAATCGTTAGTGTACAAAACTCCAATTCAGAATGTGGAAGATTTAAGAAACCGCATACAAGAGTCATGTGCCATTATTAGAAATACTCCTGGTATTTTCGAACGAGTCCGCCAGTCGATGATAAGGCGCGCAAACGCATGCATTGAGGTCGGAGGTGGCCATTTTCAACATTTCCTCTGAGACAATGCTCTTTGATTAATTATTTCCATAGCAGTAGTGTATTCAAGTATTGTAGCTATTGTCAGATTATTTGTTATTAAATATTTTTTTAAAACTTCTTTAAACCGTATTTTGAAAACGAAGCCGTTTAGGTCTCATGAATGTCGAGCGAAATTGCTGTTACAGATTTTACCGTTTTTCTCGAAAAAGGTTTATTCTATCAAAAAAATTAAAGATACATCTTTTGTGTAGTTTTAATGGATAAAGCTAAAAAACTTATCGTATTCGCTGAAGAACAGTGGCGTACCAGATTTTCCTAAAATAAGGTAAGTGAGGTGGCCCCCATGCACGCCACTGGTGCAAATAAATTAAATTTATTTTTAGCAAACAGTCCCACTTTATGAAATACTAACCTACACAAAGTTTCATTCGAATAACTCAAGGCGTTTTTCAGATTTTTGAAAAAAAAGAAAATTTTGTTTAAACTTCAACACCCTGTATCTTGAAAACGAAGCCGTTTAGGTCCCATGTTTATATGAACTTTTATCTTAGAATTGATCAAGGAATCACCCCTTAAAGTTTGTCTACGTACTTAATTAACACCCTGTATACAGGGTGTTGAAAAAGAGCCGCAATCGTATAGTACTACCGTAATTGACATCAAATAAGTATCATAAATCCGTTTTTAAAAGTTTGCTGCTATGCTTATGTCGGAAGATATAAAATTCCTTCTACCAAAATTAAAAACTGTTCCAACGCTATGATATTAATTGTATTAACAATTTTTCCTAACAAAATAAAACCGTTAATCTATATCAACAATTTCCGGTTAGTATAGTAATGAATAACAGTTTTATTAGACATCGTCAAAGAACAAAATATTGTTGAAAATATAAAATTACCCATCTGACAATCCTGCAATATTTGTATGTATTTAAGCACAATAAACTAGTCACCATATTTCAATAAAAAACAATGTTTTGTCAAAATATCAAATTCTGACAGCCTTTTTGCTATTAATAAACCTTATAATTATTACTTCTGTTGAAAATTCAAAATAAACAACTTTTCATATTATAACCTACCATTGCTTAATTTAAACTTATAAAGCACACAACAAACGTAAAAAATCAGAATCTAGACACAGGTCACTTTTTTGTAATGCATGTATCTTGGCACTTAACTTCTTTGTACAGTGTTGCCATATTTTCTAACTTAAAAACAGCATTATCTTTGAAACGGTTGTCGGAATAAAAAAAATTGTGTTAACTTTTTTGTTACTTTACCCATGAAGAACATCATGATACTCTTCGATTGCGCGACTTTTTCAACACCCTTATATACATAACAGAAGGACGGCAGACAAAGAAAATATCGAAAACCATGGTAACCACAAAAATAGAAAGAGATATACCAAGAAAAAATGGAATGCATGGGAAGCGAAATACTGGAAAGAAACAGATAGACATTGAACCAGGCGACATCACTGGCTAACGACAGTCAGTTATAGAGAAGATGGGTTAAAGAAAGTATATGAAGACAAGAAAAATGTTAGGCATATAATCTTCCGTCGTTGCTACGAACAGATCCACCCCCTTCTTTACACCGTACACGTCAGTCAGACACATCTGTATTTTTCAAAGTTTATTCTCGTATATACAAGCACATCAAATGCTCTTCTTTTTTAAATTATTTGCTGGATGTTAAAAATGCTGTCTGCTTCAGATCAATTTCTCCTTCTAAGAACTTATAAAAGCATTCTAGGATAACTGTTATCGTTATTTTACTCGTATGAGATATAAGGGAAACAGTTCTGTACGTTTTTGAGTCACTCCTTTCTTGTGGGTTGGAATACATATAGATCAGTGATCTGATGTGAATTTAGGTAGTTTACACTGTATTTCACATTCTAAGTATCAGCTAATCAATCTTTGAGCAAGAAAAATAATCTGTTTATACACGATACAGCCTTGCTCTATTCGTCTCTAGTACATAATGAAGTTACTCCATTCTTTCTTCAGTTGCTACGTCAGGTTTTCATCTGCATGATGTCTTGCTTGAAAAAGAGGCATTTTAGTTCTGCGTAACGAATCTTTGCTTTGTGCTGATGGATTGTGGTATACATATATTGTCAACTGCTCCAACAGCGTCGGACAAAATACTATCTTCTAAAATAAATTTTTGTATAACTGAGTAACCCATCATTCGCTCTATGGATTTTGCTCTATTATAATCAACTACCAGGCCAAGCTGATACAGTTTATCTACCACTCACGTTTTTTTAAATTTAGAGTGAACAAGAGTGAAAGAGATCGATAATCCCTATCGAGTAGAACATCTGACCTTTCTAGAATGGCATATTTCAGTCTGGTTCTATTGATTGTTCTACCTCTTGCATTCCTATTCCTGTAAACTAATTCGTCTCGTAGCTTAGTTGCTGCAAAGGCTAGTTGATCTACGGGGGTATTATATTTTCTTGTGGATGCATTGTCAAACCGATGGTTACAGTGTACCAGGGAATAGATGAGGTATTGCAGCTCGTTTTTCCTACAGACACTAGTGTCAATAAATTTTAGTCATTCAGGATAATTACTTTTCTACGAGGTGTACGGTCCTGGTACGGTAACTGTAAACACTAAATGTGGTAACGCGACTTTTTGGCGAGTGTAGGAGAGCAAATCAAATCAATTGGTGAATTGAAATGTTATAATAAGTGCTAATAACAGTAAAAGAAACATAATACATAAATTAAGTTAGGGTCTATCATAACTAACTAATTAAGAATAAAATAGAGATTGAGACCGCCGCGGCGTGACCTTCCGAGAAGTCGATGCGGAATCAACAGATATCGCGGCAACTAATCAGCTATAGTGCTATAGTGTAGTTTGGCTCCGTGCAAGTATAGATAGCCGAGCTAAGAACAGCGCGTTATTTTGTAAACAACGAACAGAGACGGATTAAGGAATATATATTTTATAAGAAGGAAACAATGAACAGCAAAATGCAGGAAATGCCAGAAGAAATGTATAGGAAACTAGACAGAATGGAGGAAAGGGATCTACGCATGGAAAATAAATTGGATCTGCTTCAAAAGGAACTAAATACAATTAAACAAGAAAATGAACCATTCAAGAATGAAAACCACTACCTAAAATTCAAAAACGCACAACATGAGAGGAAACTGGAAGAAATGTCCAGGTAAATTAAAAAAAGGAACATAATAATACACGGCATCGTAGACCAAGAAGAGGAGAGTAGTTTACAACTAAATGAGAAAATAAGAGTAGTTATTAGAGACACGGGAATAGAAATAGTAATAGCAAAAAACGTAGTAGGAACTATAACACTGGGCAGACACCAAAATGGAAAAACTAGACCTATTCTAATGGAACTTAGGAAAAGGGAAAAGAAAATGGTGATCCTGAAAGAAACCAGAAACTTAAAGGAAGAAATATATACTTGGAGGAAGAATACTCAAAGGAGACGCAAGAAATTAGAAAAGAATTGATAAAACACAGAAATTATATAAGATCACAGGGACATCACGCAACTCTGAGATACAATTAACTAATAATAAATGAGGAGGACTACTACCTGGAACAACAAAATGAAATAAGAAAAGAACCTGAAATAAAGCCGGGGAATATAGAAACACCAAAAGAAAAGATGGGAGGAAGAACAATTAGCGAGAGATCCCCAGAAGAGCATTTGCAAGAACAGTTACATAAAATAACTAGAACAAATGGAGATACTGGTACAGTTCTAAAAAAACCCAAAAGAAAGTAACCCGTACACAAGCAAACAAAACGACGCAGGCAACGAAAAGCGACATGAAAATTGACACAAATAGAAACAATATAGAAGGTAATAAGGGAAAAGAATTTAAAAACGATATGATAGGAATAGGAATGTGGAATGTGGAAAAAATAACAGGAAAAGAAATAGAATTAATAGAAGAAATGGATAGAAATCAAATACATATCAGGAATAAGCAAAACTAAGAAAAAGGGCAAAGAAAGTACATACTTAACAAACAAATACATCTTATATTAATCCGGAGTATACCCAAAACAAGTAGCGAAGGAGGGAGTAGGAATAATAACCTCGGAGGAAATAAACAAAACAATAACAGACGTTAAGACAATAAACTCAGGAATAGTAGCAATAACCTTAAAGCTAGAAGAAGCAGTTAATATTATCCAAATCTATGCACCAGTAAAAGATACAGCAGAGGAAGAAATGAATGATTTGTATGCGGACAACAAATACAAGACGAAATGAAAGAAGAAAATCAGAAAACGATAATAATGGGAGACTGGAACAGTAAAGTAAGAAAAGACCAAAATAGAGGAATGAGATGTATGGGAAGGTATGGAGAAGGAACACAAAATAGAAACGGAATAAAAATGATAACTTTTGCAAAAGAAACGACCAACTAATAGGAAATACATTATGGAATCAAAAATTAGAAAACAAATATACGTTTACTGCAGAAGGACGCAAAGCCAAAAGCATAATACAACTTACACAGAAGACTTAACAGAGAAAATACAAAAACTTTAAACAAAAAAGAAGCAGAAATTGGAACCCAACACAGACTAGTAGTAACAAAGTACCACACCAAAATAAACACCAAGCAAGAAACAAGAAAGTATAGTAGTTTGGTAATACATAAGCTTAAAAGTGCAGAAAGTAAAGAAAAATACCGGAAGGATACAGACGAAGAATTTCAAAGAAAGATGCATCTGCAAACAACGTGGACGCTAGAGGGAGAGTGGAGTGGAGAATTTCCTTAAAAACACTGAAGAAGCTAGCAGAAAGTATATGTGGGATAAGTAAACGTAACAATCACATGAAAATGACAAGCTGGTGGACTAACGAAATAAGAAGTAAAGTAAAGGAAAATAAAACAGCATGGAAACTATATATTCAAACAAAAGAAATGAATGATAAATCTGAATACAAAATAAAGAGAAACATAGTGAAAGAATCAATTAAGATAGCAAAAAAAGGACCTTGGAAAAAGATGGGAGAAGAAATAACAGAATTACACAAAATAGATACCACCCATTTTTGGACGAGGATAAAAAGATTAAGAGCGGATAAAAGGAAAACTATAACAGCAATAAAAAATACCCAGGTACAAAAACAAATAGGGACAAACTAAAATCAAGAAACGTGGAAAGAATTTTACAAGAATATGAATTATACGACAGCAGAATCGGAAGATAGTATAACTCGAGAACAATTAAACAAGGAACAAACAAGGAAAGAAGCTACGGATGCAATAAAAAAATAAAAATAGGTAAAGCCTATGGGGAAGATGGCATAGCCCCAGAGATGTTAAAATGGATGGGCCAAAAAGGAATAGACTGGTTTTGGATAATATGCAGACAAGTATGGGAGGAGAAGACAATCTCGAGAGACTGGGAAAATAACATAATAAATCCAATCTACAAGAAAGGAATACAGACACATTGCGAAAACTACAGGCCAATTTGCCTAGCCCAAACTACCTACAAAACACACGAAAATACTGGAAAAGCGGTTAAGAACTCAAATCGAACCAAAATTAGGGGAAAAGCAGGCAGCTTTCAGACCAAATACACAAACAAATGATAATATATATATAATAATAATCAGCAACATAATAGAAAGAAAAATTGAAGAAGGGGAAAAGCTAGAGTAACATTTGTTGATCTGAAAGCTGCTTTCGGTACAGTGGGTAGAAGAGAAATATGGAAGACGCTGAGAGAACTAAAAGTAGACATTAATCTGGTAATCGCAATAAGAAGTACATACGAAACAGTTAAAGCAAAAGTACAATTGGCAGGACAAAAATCAGACGAGTATGAAATAGAGAAAGGAATTAAGCAAGGCGATAGCCTAAGCCTTTTACTGTTTATAACCATAATGGACAAGATAACCAAACAAATAAAAGAAAAACACAAACAGTTGGATATAGTAATTGGCTACTAGAACTTAGAAGCAATTAAACTAAGCAGCCTCCTATATGCAGACGAGGTTATACTACTATCAAACAACAAAAACAAAATGCAAAGGCTACTAAATATATGGAAAGAAGAAATAGAGAACATGAAAATGAACGCAAACATTAGTAAAACAAAAACTATGATTGTGAACGAAAAACATAAAGAAGAGCAAAACAATAAAGACATAAAATGTAAATACAAGAAACTGGAAAGCGTATCGCCTTATGAATTTCTAGGAAGTATGCTAACGAAAGACGGAAAAATAGATGCAGAACTAGCAAATAGAGCAAATAAATCGACAAGAATAAATAAAACAATACTAGGCCATCACGACATTGACATAGAGGTGAAAAGGAAAATACATAATACGATAACAATACCAACTGCAACATACGCCTGTGAAAGCTGGACCATAAGGAAGAAAGACGAATCTAAAATTAATGGAAATGAAACACCACAGGAAGGTGGCTGGAAAAACTAAATGGGACAGAATAATAAATGAAGACATAAGAGAAATATCCAAACAGAAACCAATAATGTAAAGAATAAAAAAGAAACAATTAAATTGGTACGCGCTCATAACAAGAATGGAAATTAACAGAATCGCAAGAAGAATAACGGAAGCGGGAAAACCAACCAAAAAACAAAGAGGCAGACCCAGAAGAAAATGGATGGAACAAATCAAAGGAATAGGACTAGAAAAGGGAGTGACAATGCATGAAATTAAAGTAATAGCATGGAACAGAAAAAGATGGAAAAGGGCATTAAGGATTAGAGAAGAAGAAGAAGCTTTTCTACAAAATCCCTCTGTGAGCCCTATTTTTTTGATTGAATGGAAAACATTACGTTTACATCATGTTTTTTTACGAAATAGGCAATAATTGATTGTAATTGACTGATTACATCTTTTACAACTCACAGCACTGCAAAATTTTTTTTTTCTTATTCTGTTATTGCAGCTTTCAGTCCTGGGGGTTCTTATTATTAGAGAAACCGTTAACATTTGCGGCTACTATTGGTAAAGCTGCCTCACAGTCGATATCTAAATCACGAAATAGATTCCAATTTCCAAAAAGATTATCGTACGCTTTTTCTACTGCAGAAATTTCGATTCAAAGCAGGACACTTCAGCTATTAATTTTTACCCTTCTGATAAATAATGTAAACTTCATAATTCACAATTACTCGCTTTCTATAAAGAACGACCGCAGCGTCCTCCAAGAAAGTTTCTGGTCGAGTTGAATGCCTAGATATTGTGGTTACGTTTGCAATGATCGAAAGATCTTCTGGATAAGTTTGCCTAAAAACACTTGATAAACCCCTGATGTTATTGGGTGCAGTTTTGTGACGTATATTTCGTACCTCATGCTAAAATGCTTTTCTATATATGATTTGAGGAGAATGAACATGAGCTGGGCAATTTTCTGTCCAACTTATAAAGTAATCCTTTACGTCGTATTTTGCCAAATATTAACCTGGCATCAGGTATAGTAAGGTTGCTGCACAATAATTTTTGTCTTCAAATGTTATGTTGATGCACATATCTTATAGTCAAATAATGATTCTTGAAACAAAATGGGTGGCTCAAGATAAGATTTTTTGCAAATACAATGGCAATTAGTCTGTTTGCTAGCATTTTCCTTAGCCTTTCACCTTACCAGTAGTAAGCTAATTGAACGATAAGAGGTGGTGTCGTTTGGTAGCTTTCCTAATTTTTGGATAAACATTATCTCACCCACTTTCTATTTGACTATACAATTTTTGAATAGTAGGACTGTATTAAACAGATGTGTTAACATAAATATGTCATTATGTGATAATTCTTTCATCATCTTCCTTGGAATTAGTCGGTGATTTTTTGGCATTCAAACCATTATTATGTAGTAATGTGTTTAACTCATTTATATGTTACTTGCTTTATTGGGTCGCTGAGTAATTGTGGTATTTGGAAAAATATAAGGTTATGTTCATCTTTTCTTTCATCCGTTTGTGGTAGTTGGTTAACTGAAGTAAAGCTCGGTAGTAGTTTGTTTTACCACTTTTCGTTTGGATTTTTTTATTTCAAATGTTCTCTGAATAGTTCCTGTTGTTTTTTTTATATCGCGTTGAATGTTGCTTCCCAGGTAGCTTCTTGAATCGCTCTAGGAAGCTATTGTAGTTGTAGTCCTAAATTAGTGACTGTCTTTACCAGGATATTTTTTTATCAATGATTCATCTGAAGATGTTCTAGTCAATTTTGTATTTATGCATTCTACTAGATTTTCCTTTGTTTTGCTATTGGGGTAAATAGTGACATTACAGGCAAGTGATTTTATACAATATAATAATTTCTACTAAATAAATCCAGTCAATCACTTTTCTTTCATCCCTTTGTGGTAGTTGGTGAACTGAAGTAAAGCTCGGTAGTAGTTTGTTTTACCACTCTTCATTTGGATTTTTTTATTTCACATGTTCTCTGAATAGTTCCTGTTGTTTTTTTTTATATTGCGTTGAATGTTGCTTCCCAGGTGGCTTCCTGAATCGCTCTAGGAAGCTATTGTAGTTGTAGTCCTAAATTAGTGACTGTCTTTACCAGGATATTTTTTCATCAATGATTCATCTGAAGATGTTCTAGTCAATTTTGTATTTATGCATTCTACTAGATTTTCCTTTGTTTTGTTATTGGGGTAAATAGTGACATTAGAGTCAATCACTTTGCTTTACGTTTTTTCATTTATCTTTATGCCTCGTAGTTTTTTTTTACACAATGCCACTTGTTGACTGCTTATTGTGGCTCACGTGACGCTTCTGCTTAGACAACAATATCATCCACCTATACAACACACTGTATCTTTATTGGTTCCAGATTCCAATTTCTCGCTTTTATTTCAAATCTGTGAGTTATGCTTATAATTCCTCTCAGCATTCGAAAGCTTTCTGATTCTACCTTTACAATTCTTTCTTTCGTTTATGTGTATAGTTTTTAATGACCTGTGTTAGTGGTTGTGCTACTTTCAGCTGTGACGGAGCCTTCCATATACTTTCTTTAGGAATTCTGTACAGTGCTGATTCAATATCTTTCCGGTGCTTTCTCTAACATCATCTTTAATGTATGTATTTGGTTATGTGTTTGTCTTTGTAGTTGCAAGTCCTTCCGCAATCCTTTCTCTTAATCTTCTTCCTAAAGTTGTTAAATATATTTTCTTTATGGCAAAGCATAGATATATTGCTCTGCACTTTTTGCCATAGTTTGAGTCTCCTTTTGCAGGTATTTGGATCATTATACTGCTTCCCACATCACTACATCATTTAACATTTCATATTCATTTGTGAAGCTGTTTCCCTTGATGTCTAAACATTTTGGGTGTTATCTTACTTCTCTATGTTATTACTGCTTTTACTTCTTCGATATCAGTGTTGTCTCTCCATCAGCCCTATTTATGATTTTTTATTCGTTTTCTAAAGTTATAATTCATTCTATCATGCATGTAGACTATTCTTTCCTTCTGTTGCTATTACTTCTTGATTATCTTCCACACTGGTTTCCAAAATTTTCCTGGTAAGCCTTTAATAATCTTCCAGAAACCCCTTCCATTATTCTTTTTGTATTTTATTTCTAGTACTCCACCAAATTCTTCCCATCTCTTTTGGATTTGCTTCACTTTTCTTCATATTGCTGCCCGTGAGCTTCTTCCTCTAGATGTAGCTCTTCCAGGCTTGCTCCTTTGCTTTTGCGATTCCTCTGAACTTCGGTTTATTACCCCCTAGCTCTTCTACGATTTTCTTCCATTTAATATTGATTGTTTTATTTCATCCAATTATTTTCGCTAATGTTTAGTTTTCTCTCTCTGCTTGCTCCTGTGATACCTTTTCTTGCAGTTCTCGTTTAATCTGTCTGTATTTTTGCGCCATATTTAAGCCTTTCTCAATTCTTTGTGTTAATTTTTCTATATTACCTAGGTTTCCTAGGTTCCCTATTGCTAAATCTCGTGTCGACTGTGAGTAGTTTATGCTCCAAGTGGTATTCCACCCCTCATATTGCTGCTATATTATGTAGTCCGTAATGATTTTGGCTTATCTTCTCTGAAATGTGACCTTGTTTACTATGTTATGATTGGCGAAATTGTTTCCTATGGAAGGTTGCAGAATTACATGATCGTTCTTGCATCTGTGTTGGGAGTAATTTCTCTTTCATAATGACCGATTGTGTTGCAGATTTTCTCTCTATGCGTTCCAGTTTTTATTTATCAGAACGTCCTTGATTTTTTATCTAGCTTTGTCTGTTTGCTTCTAGAGTTCTTAAAGCAGTCGTCTAGTTATTGAGTCTTCTCTTGGACGTATATTAGCACCATTTCCAGAGTGTGAGTTTCTGAATCATTTTAGTACTCAGTATTAGTCCAATCCATTCTCTTGAAATGATATTCTTCTGTTCACATCTGTCTGCCGTTGTACTTATAATATTTCACATAGACTTATCGTTTCTACGCTTCTATCGCTTTCCCTACAGCCCTCTTGCATTTCACGTTCTTATTAATGTAATCCATTCGGCTTGTAGATGATTATCCCAGCAAATGGATCAACTTACACCCTCCGGTACTATGCCACCAGAACCTCGTTTGTTATCCATCACGCAATTCTAACTGCAGACTACGAAAATTTAGAACCGGTGCTTCTCATCTTCCTATTCAACGAATACCGCGTATATTCATCATTGACTAAATGGTGTGATAATGAGTTCCGTGGTTCCAATAAGAACCGGAGTTACTACATCGATAAGAAAACCATTTCAATCAGTAATGACTATAAAAATTAAAAAAATAATAACATTAAGTTATTTCGATAATGGTAAAGCTTCTCGGTATTTCGATTCTAAGCTCATGCTTTTCATTTGTGGTTGAGAACAAAAATATTGTTGCCATAGGATGGAGCTGTGAAAAGCGTTTGCTTTCAAAAATATGATTACAAATGGCCTAAGCAATTTATCACGCGATCATATTTCATTCAATTCTTCAGTTGAACTGCTACCGAAACAAAAATTTATTGATAATCATAAATCTTAGGATTAGAATAATTCATTGGCCGGGCACAATGGATCATTGTGAACATCTATGCCGAAATATTTCATTAATCAAGGCACCTAGCATCAGCCGTATTCCATAAATTAAAAACGCTACTAACGCGCAGTTTTATTATCCTTTCAGCGAGCAGACTTGGCAGTGGCTTCGATGACAATAAATTATGCCCGAGAGAGCGTAATAGATTTCACGAAACCGTTCATGAACCTCGGCATCGGAATTTTATTCAAGGTAATTGCTTAAATGTATTTGCATTATCCGATGGGATCGGATTAGAAGAGCAAGGGAGAACCACAACACATAACAATGCTATCCGTTCAGAAAGCTCCCGAGCGAATACAATTGCTTTCCATAAAGAGTAAACCTCGTTTCAAGTTTTCCACCTTCTTATGGACTCGTGAATGCTCACGATCTAATTCTATTGCCTTGGTTACTTTATAGAATTGTGCGTTGTCGAGATTACGCGGATTAGGACGGCTTTACAAATTGTAGAGCCGATGCACAAACTGTAGAACAAACTTGTTTTGGCTGTAAATTTAGGAACTGTCGAAACGAATTGTATCATTTACATTGCAGTACTAACTTTCACTAATGCTACCATTAATTTTTTTATCATTATTGTTATATGTTTTAGGTTTCCTCTTTTACTATTCGAAATATGTGACCTAAAAATTTCAAAATAGGGGTCTAAGACCTACTAACTTCCAGCTTACAGTCGTAAAACCCTTTTCCATTTTTTTAAGAAGATTATATTTAAATGAAAAAGTGTAGAAATAGTAACTGACGATGCAATCAAAAGAGGTGCTGTGTTGTTATAGCTTGTTAGATTAGTTGATGTTTTGAGATTTTGCATTTTGCAAAAAACTTTAACTCTTTTCTATGAAAGCACACCAAATATTTGCACTTTTTAAGTTATGATTCGGTCGTAATTATTAAATATTTTTGTCCAATTTCAAAACTATCAATGAATGAAGAACCAAGGCAAAGTAAGGAATTAAAAACTTGTAAACAAGGCCTCAGTTTTTAGTAACTGGAGTCATGACCCAATTTTTTCTTCGTTTTACCTAACCGGAAACTTGTAGGTGCCGACGAGCCAACCCACAAGACTGTTTAGCTTTATGAACCCGTTAGCAATAGAGATCTGGCTGTACGTGTTGGCGGCGTACATGCTGGTGTCCTTCACCCTCTTCGTGATGGCGAGATTTTCACCGTACGAGTGGAACAACCCTCACCCCTGCCATCAGGACTCCGACGTCGTGGAGAATCAATTTTCGGTGTCCAACAGCTTTTGGTTTATAACAGGCACTTTTTTACGCCAGGGATCCGGGCTCAACCCCAAGGTTAGCTTCAGGACTTACTTTTTGTCGCATGCTATGTGGGACTTGTTGCATGCTCAGAATGTCTGGTGTTGGCTAGCAGAGGACGAGTACTTGGTAGATGGCGTCACTTGCAATCAAAGGGGAGCATTAATTCCTCGGATTCTTTGATAACACAATGATTGCTTTTAACATATTAAACGACAGCGTTATTTTTGTAAAAAAATATATACATTTAAGCGTATACTGAATACACTAAGATTTATAATATGTTTGTGTGCACTCTTTTAAAAGCAAATTATACCTACAGTTTAACTTAAACACTGGTAAAATGAATAACTTTCTTAGAGTTATAATTCGCAGTAAAATCGTCAGCTTTTACAATATGACCATAGATGTACACTATCCGCCTTTAAGATGAGGAAGATGATGAGAATATATTGGTTCAAAATCAGGAAACACTATTAGCAATTGAGTTTTGCGAATGGTGATTTTCACTCAAAAATAAAAAATGCGTTCTGTTGCACGTAGACACATTTACCATAAGTTCAGTAACAATAGTGGATTATAATTAGTTAACTTTTCTCAAACCATATAAGAATTGGTAAACATCTAATCGTGAATAGGACTTTTTGTAGTAAAATGGAGCTGATTAAAAAGACAACGAAATCAAATAGAGAGAAGATATTAGCTAACGTAAGTTTCGCTACGCAATGCACTTCACAGCCACCTTTTGAGAACGAAGTACATTTATAACCAAATAACTTCATCGCTTTTGAAAAAGAAGCTTTCGCTGGACACCATGGTACACCATAAAAAAAAGTTTCTTAACAATTAAGAGTACATCGTTCTATGATATCAAGAAATATGTTAAATAGTTCAATCGATGAGCAAGAATGGCTACTTAGTTAAAGACAACTCGTCAATAAAAGAAAGTTCATAAACAACCAATTAATGGACACAACCTATAAAACTTTGAAATGCATTAAATTAATTTTGGTAAACAATTTATAAAGCTTGTGAACTCCTGAAAGTTCTGCATTTAAAACAAACGCGGAGAGTGCATAGCGTGAGCTTTTGCATTTCTAATAATTAGGGTACCATAGGAGGAGCAGCCCAAAACCGGTCATATAAGAGGACTACATATCGATTCCCCGACGTAAAATAATTATTTTAAGGTATACCTGTAGGTGTTAATCGGCCTAAAAATTTCTGATTAAATATACCAAAAATTAGCCCAAATAAAAGAGGCAACGAGATCCACACACAGACGCTTAGAGTGACCTATACCAAAATGATAAATCTGTATATTTAAAAAATAGCAATGTTCAAAGGCCTCCGAAAAATATCACAAAACTATCAAAACACATTTTAGACGCGAGAAGCCACAGAAAAATGTACTGTTTTATGGTCATTTGTTAATTAAAGGTAAAATTAGAATATATACTGTTTAAAGAAAAGACTTAAACAGATAGTAAATGGAATTCGATACTTTAAAGCTGTGGCAACAAAATAAACAAATATCGATTAACTCAAAACTTCAATATAATTAGGACTAAGTATAGAAAATAGATTAAAAAAAGCACCCTAAAATGCTTCTCTTGAAGAAGGTAATAAATCAATTAATTATGCTCAAAGACACTTGTAGAACAACCAAAATGCAGGCAAAATGACGAATTTGCGACGGAATGTATAAAACTTATTCACCGACGTAAACTAACAAAACGGACTAGAGGAGCTATACGGTAAAACAGACAAGCCCTCTAAAAGCTGCAAAAATCTAATGGGTTCAGCACAATATGTATAGAAGAAATCGAGAAACGTCATCTATAAAATAATACGGGAAGTATATGTAGAACCACATGTGTATGAGGGCTTCACTTTCAACCAATAATCAATATTTGTAGACGTAAAAGTTGTGGAAAATAATTTTGCAAAATAGTGAAGAGAACGAGTCGAAATCGTTAAATTAAAAAATGATGAATCTAGCTGATATCAAAGAAAGTAAAGAACCAATCCGGCTAACAAATTATAATTACCCAAAGACTACAAGAATTCGTCGCAAGTGAAGGTGAGTTGTACCATAAAAATACCTAACAAATTCGGGACTTTTACCTCGGCTACAGAAGAGGCGGCCTAACTCAAACAACGACTTACCTGTTTGCTGAAATGTTTAACTCAACTGTCAAATTCGCGCATCTTAATCAGCTTTGCAATTAAAGTGCAATGCATCAAAGTAAAGAACTGATATATTGGTCAGCAAACACTTATATGGTGGCTGTGAGATTGCATATCGTTACAAGAACGAAATTCGTAATTCCTTTTTGTGGTGCAATTCGCGTCGGTAACCTTAAAACAGAGCAGAAGTGAGCAGAAGGCGCCCTAAATAAATATAGTAGGAAAAGACTTAAAACTATCGTCCGCTGAAAACGACTACTTTCTTAGTTATGTTACTATTTTCAATATAGACGGGAAACAATTAAATCATACCTACAATACCAGCTTATACCTAATAACTTACTTTGAATGCAGAAAGTAGTTAATTAGTATGTCACAACACGACAATGCGTACAATCTCAGCGGAGTTGATAAACGGGAGGAAGACAGAATGACCCAATTAAATTATCCGATAATAAATCCAAAAATAAAGCGCAATCTAGTACGGGATGCCAAGTTCCTTAAATTGTTTATTCAGTGTGTTTGTTGTGTCCGACCGAAGTCAAAATTCCAAACAATCGGCCGTTATCACCCAGGACTTCCACCTGCTCAAAATGCTCGAAAAGCACACACACTTTACCTACATATGTCTCGCTGCTGACTGACTCTGGAACCCGCTTTTTAAGAAGTTTATGAGGCACCACCTCGGAGGATATTAACCACGTAAGGTGTAAACACCTTAAAGTTGCTAAAGGATTAGAACAAAAAGATATATGCTGTAGCACCGCCGAATACCAGTTTATACCTAATAACTTACTTTGAATGCAGAAAGTAGTTAATTAGTATGTCACAACACGACAATGCGTACAAGCTCAGCGGAGTTGATAAACGGGAGGAAGACAGAATGACCCAATTAAATTATCCGATAATAAATCCAAAAATAAAGCGCAATCTAGTACGGGATGCCAAGTTCCTTAAATTGTTTATTCAGTGTGTTTGTTGTGTCCGACCGAAGTCAAAATTCCAAACAATCGGCCGTTATCACCCAGGACTTCCACCTGCTCAAAATGCTCGAAAAGCACACACACTTTACCTACATATGTCTCGCTGCTGACTGACTCTGGAACCCGCTATTTAAGAAGTTTATGAGGCACCACCTCGGAGGATATTAACCACGTAAGGTGCAAACACCTTAAAGTTGCTAAAGGATTAGAACAAAAAGATATATGCTGTAGCACCGCCGAATCTGATTCTGAATCGAATAATAGGGAAGCTGAACATTAATAAACTCTTTATAGACTAATAACAAATAAAGTGCAGATCGAAGCAGTCTACAACCAAATGCAACGACGACACGATGTAGAGAAGAGCAACAAAATCAAATAAAGATACTATTAGAATAACGAAAGGAGAACACATCATATTCAATTCAAGGAAACTTCTGTTTGCGTTACTTGCATGAATACTCTCGCACCTGTTTGACAACTTTATACAATCAATACAGTGTCTTCTGACGAAATCGGCATTTGTTTAATATCAAATTTTAGTTTATTGCTATTATCATTAATATATCTGATCCCAACAGCATTCGTATCATTAACTTCAAAACTCTTTAAAAACTTATGCCAACTTACTTCCGGCTGAAGTAATAATACAGTCAGTACATAACAGTTACTGTGTTACTTAGGAAAACGATTTAAATAAGTCGCAAGTTGCACATATTGGAGAAGGCAAGAGAGCTTTATGCTTTCTACTATAATTGTTAGCTGTTCCTTTTCATAGTATATAAATAGAACAATTTGTTTATAAAAATAACATTACAGAAAAACTCGCATTGGTATATGCAACACCCAAACTGACATTATGTACGTAGCCTATATTTATTTATAGCCGCTAACCCTCGGCACTTCACGTGTTAAATGATTCAGAAAGCTAACATGCTTGCTTCCGTCTACTTTAAACTTAACCATTGGCTAAATTGGAAGCAATCGGGCAGACAAATCGAAGAACACGGCCGAGGGTTCGCCCTAACATTCCCAACGCCATCCTCATCCTCTTGCTTTCTAACACGTTCAAGGAATGGAAAAAGCCCCCAACGAAGCTGTTCTCGTTCCTCAACCCCCTCGCCATTGAAATATGGGCTTATATGCTCGCCGCGTACGTGCTCGTGTCCATAACCATATGGGTAGTGGCCCGCTTCTCACCGCGTGAATGGAAAGAGCCGAAATTATGCGACGATTGCCTGTACGAGCGGCTTTACGGCCATGATGAGTGCGATTGCGATCGCTCCTCGGACGGGTCCTCAGGAATAGGCGGCGATATTGCATCCGCCCCCGACCCCTGTCTGGGGCACAGCTACGACCACGACCATCTAGAGAACGACTTCACTCTGCCCAACAGCTTCTGGTTCGCCATCGGCACCCTGATGCAACAAGGATCCGATCTCAATCCGAAGGTACAATACTTGTTAAGCCTGGTGTAAATAACGCTGACCCTTTTTCAACCCTCTTTAGCCTTGAAGTACAGTAGCTTGCGGCCGGGCGAAATATGTCACGTAATTATCCCGGCTGGCATTGAGCTAGTAATCGATGCCCGAGTTGCATTTGTTCTTGTCGTAGGCCCTTTAACAAGTGTCGTATCTTTGGATTTCGACGGTAGGTCGTAGGACTTACTTTTGCAAAACTTGAAATCATATGTAGCTTTTAACTGGATGAAGTTGTATTCAGTTTGTGCTAACATGTGTTATTAATAAATATATGTCTAATGCCTCTCTAAAGCACTATTTAAATCTAAATTCATATTGCGATGTATATCAAACTCATACTAGTACTGCAAAGAAACGTACAATAGATAAAAAACGATTCGGAGAACAGCTATCTAAGAATCGTGTCAAACAATAACGAACGCTACGGACCATTACCACAGAAGGCAACCAATGAAAAAAAAAATATATAAAAAAAAGAAGCACAAGTTTAAAGAAAACTCAGTGATTTGATATAATAACAAGAAAGTGTTGTCGAACCTATCTAAAAGATGAATTGTAGAACTAACGAACATTACAAATGCAGCGACTGAAAATGTACAAAGTTGATGGAAGGTGGTAAAAGTAATAATGATACCAGGTTCAACAAGAGCGTTACATTGAAAAATTGATCTATGAATTGTAATCAAAACAAAAGTGCTTACAGACGGACGCGGTTCTATTCTGAAATCGTAGGTGTTTCTCTCTAAATCAATTCAGGAAGAATGTCGACAGTAGGTAAATGCTATTATTCGGGCGCCACTGGATTATTATTCTCACCCAAAGAAATGGTTGGCATTCCATAATCCAAAAGGAGAAAACCTCGTCAAATTAAGGTCGTTGAAGTGGGTAAAGCTGCGAATTTCTTTGCCTTCCATGTATTAACGTTTAATATGCTTATAAGACCTTTTGCACGCAGTGGTCCAGAGTACAGGCAAACACACTATACAAACAATAACGTATTACTACTGGAAGAAAATTATCCTAAGGTGACGTCACGGCTACAAGTTATATTTTATCAATCCTCCTAGGCTGGTAAGAATCCCACCTACCTATTGACAATATTCAAGGCCCTCCCTGAGAGAGAAGGGAAGTCGAAATGGTGTGCGTGAGCAAACATTTGAATGTGTCATATACACGAATAACATTAGATTTACTCCTAGTATATATACAAGTAGGTCACTTGTGTGGTTGATTGGATTAGCAGTCTTCTTAACAACCAGGTGCACATGGGTTCAAATGTGGCCGTACCCGAGAATTTTCTTGGCGCAGCAATGGATTTGAATTCATTAGTTAAGTTAGCTATAAGGTAGGTTTAGGATTGGTGAGTGTGTGGTCTGTTTTGATGCGGGAGAACGTAATGTAAGTCTCATAGGGCCTGTTGCCTCCGTTGCACTTCCCGCGAGGTATGAATGGCCCTCGACACCGAAAGGTAAAAAAGATTATAGATAATGACTGAATATATACAAGTATGGGTAAGCTCTAACTATTCGAAGGGCAGGTATACAGGAAATGTGGCTCTTCAGAAGGTATCTAGAAAATATCGGAAATGTTTATCTCAAAGGGTCGAGAATACTGACTTGAAATAACAGCGACTCTGCAACCTAATGTAGAGAAGTTCAGAGAGTTCCAGCTTTCTAAAGTCGCGCATAATGGAATGGGAAGGCTTCTTTCAGATCTGGGGTTCGAGTGACCATCGAAAATGTTCTTCGAGGCGACCAGAAATCGAAAAATTGGGATTGAAACACATAGCCGGGCCGAGAATGTACGGTTCTGAGTGTACGGTGAATATAACTGCACTCGTCCGTTGGCGTTCGGCATAAAACGGCTCACCAAGGCGAGACTAACGTGCTTAAGCAGAACGAAACTTTAAATCACTCTAGGTAAGACCGATTATTCACGGTAGTACCAAATATACTGCATTCGTACCGCATATAACATGCAAGGCAAGAGCGCTGCTTTTCTCTCCAAACGGGAACTTTCTTCGACCTTCAGTCACTGTCCAAAAACAACTAAAATAACGATAACAACACAAAAATGCCCTCTTCCAAGCAACGGATCCCCTCTCGGTCTTACGCAGGGCTGCGAAATATGGGCCGACGACGGTGTCGCGCACTTGCAAGTGGCGACCACAGCCAGAACTAAAATGTTGCCCATTCCATCGATCCTGCGGCGCGAAAATGACGCAGTACTTTAAAATTTCAAGTATACTAACAACAGTACTGGATGAAACCACATAATATTGATCTATCTCGCCCTTACTACCTAAAACATTAGGAAACCGGCTCATTTATGAGCCATGTACCGTCGTACATGAAACAATCAAGAATGTTAATAACGCAAGTCTAGGATAACATATCGATCAAAGAAAAATGCAAATCACGTGCTGTATAAACGATGTCGTTATTATATCAGAAACTAGGTAACTTATAAAGGCTTTTGCATTGCTGGCACCTGCAAGCCAGCAATTCGAACATGCATATATCTACGTCAAAAACTGAATTTCTTGTCATCACTAAAGAGGCTATGAGATGTGGAAATTGTCTCAAATAAGACATTACAAAAAAGATTAACAAATAATATTGAGTGCTTCCAAAGATACAGTACATCATAATATTTTTTATCTACTCCGGTGGGATAAGTAACTTATTACTTCACTCATTTGACACTATTTCAGTTAGGTAATGAAGCTCATTACACCACTCAGTTATGTAATGGTTTCATTACGCAACTGAGTTGTGTAATGACTTCATTACCTAATTGAAATAGTGTCAAATTAATGACATAATGACATTTGCCTACTAAAATATTTTTGAAAATGACAGATCTGACATTCCTCTTAATGCACTTTTCTCAATTTTAAGCAGTCGTAGATAAAATTTTGTACAATACATGTGTGATAATGCATCATTAATATACTTGTGTGCTTACATAACTCGTGCTACGCACTCGTTTGTAACTTACACACACGTATATTAATGATGCTGTTATCCCACTTGTATAGTAAATAACTATTAAAAGGGAAAGTAAATACCATAAAAGCAAAACTAACGTTTACAACAGGCGTGATAAAAATTCTGCAAGCCATTAGTGTTCACACATTAAGAGAACACTTAGGCAATTTAAACATAAGAGGAAAGTGAAAGTGAATGAAGAAGGGGGTGGAACCAACTAGACCTAAAATGTCGCTAACTAGAATGATACAAATTGTCACCACCAGACGTCTTCCTGACAGACCACCAAGGAGATAGCGAGAATGCTGAAGATTATAGCAAACGATATAAAAAAGCAAAGAGGAAGACCCACCACAAAAATATAAAATGATTCTTTTGGAACAGGACAGTATTCGAGGTCTATTTCAAACAATATTATAACAAAAATGAAGAACGCGGGAGGACGCAACAGGTGTAATCAAAGTTAACTAAAGAAACTGTACATCAAAGAGCTAGAGAAGAGCTTTGGTAAGAGTTAAGGTATGAGCGAGTTGAATCTTTTAAGTAATTATACTTAGATAATAAATAAAATACCAGCACAAGCAATAACGACAATAATATACCTCCAATCAAAAGCTTAAGACAAGGATGTCCTCTCTCCCTGTTATGGTTTGATATATTTAGGTATATTTATGAAGAAAAGAGATAGAAAGATGAACGCAAGGAAATTGGCTACCTCAGACATAGCTCCAGTATATATATATAAATATAAATACATAAAAAAAATGTGAACACGAAACAAAGAGCTATTAAAAGAATAGAAATGTAGGCCTTAAAGTGTGTAATGGTGCTTCTAGCCAGTATGTGATTTGAGCCCCACCGCTGGTGCGTTTATCAGCCACTTTGTTGTGCTTAATGTAGTGTAGTTATTTGCCCTTTCGTTGCCAGCTAGCTCAGTTTAAAACAACAAAACTCTTACGGATACTCAATGTAACAAAGCACCAAAAGTTGACCGAATGTGGCTCGAATCACTAAAAAGATATACGCCAAGCTTCTATTAAAATAATAGACCATCTCCTCACAATCAGTGCAATGCGTAGGTATATTGGCTTTAAATGTACACAAATAAAACAAAAAAGCACACAGGATGACTCCTAAAATCAATGGTTATTACCAAACCAAACGGTGGTAATTAATTCTACTCTCATTTCCTAGTCAACTAAAACTAGAACAACTATGACATACATTTATAATTATGCAATATCAAAAGGAAACCAGAAAAATTTCCTTTTATACGAATATTAAAAAGCCGGTCATGCATGAATTCGGCTCTGCCTGCGTCTTACGATTAAAATGAATACTCCAGCGATGAGCGGACGCTTGACATCACAAGTAGCCACGATACCTCTCTGACAATCCCAGAAGCGTCATCTGATTTAAAGCGAGCGCTGACGCAGTTAGATTTACTAATTGCACAGATCTCAAACGGGAGTACCACTAACATTTATTAATTGCGTGCAGGTACTTACTCCACTTATTTCCCAGCTGTGGCAGGCTTTCTCTAATAGCTTGAAGACGATCATCAGCATTCCCTGAAATTTTTGCAGCTCTTAGCTGGAGCTGCCGGCGACTTGTATTCACAACTGGTGATTAATCAAAGCCCGTCAAATTACGCAGTTATCTGACTCAAAACACCAGCTTTGGAATACGGGATGTGATTCCAACGCCTCGTACTAAACCGTACTTTTTTGGGCGTTGCTCAACTTGGTTGCATAAAATGACCGAATTGAACACTACTCCATGAATTTCGTGGCTTCCGCCAGCGATTGTCTCACTTAGTATGTTTTTTCCGCTCTTAAAACAATCAGTCCCTGCATATGAGAATTGTGTAGAAGCGAAAGCTCAACGTATTCTACCGGATGCACACTACTTAGCGCTTAAGTTAAGCTTTTTTGAATTTTAATAAACTAGACAGATAGACATATCAAACTTTTACAAGATACATAAACTTAAAATTTGGCTGCATATTGACAGATGATTTATTACTGTTACTGAGCTCCGGTGTAGCTTGACCAAATACCGTTTCAAAATGGTAGGACGCGTGAGTGATGAAAGACGGCTTCATCCAGCTTGGAAATGAAAATCATCGGGAGAGAGGAAAAAAGACAGAGGTTGTTGGTTGCATCTGTGGTCTTTTTATTATCTTTGCTGATATATGATCAATTTCGGCGACTTAAACTTAACAGCTTTTGGTCTTTAAAAAAGGGATTTTTAACATAATAAAAGTGTATGCACGCTTTTATATTGTATGACATATCGCCAGATTTTATTCAAACAATACTGCAGAGGAGTATTATATGTTAGCACAAAAAGAGAACAACTTAATCCAATCTAAAAAAATATATAGGTTATCTCTTGAAGATGATGTTGCAATCTCATGGATATAGACGACCTCTGGGGCTGCAATTGCAAGTAAGTGGATAAATTTAGTAGTACGGAACTCAATTCAATCAGGCCCGGCAAATAAACAATTGTCGATTTGAAAGAGGTAGAGCGGTACAGCAATTCCATTGATTGCAAGTAGACAAGCCTTTCCAGGCATCTCGAGGTTTTCCTCGTTTATGTTTTGCTCACAGTTTAGTCATGCATGAACCTTAGCATTCACAGTTAGTGCTTTGTACGCCGCTTGCTGCTGTTGAATGCGTACGTAAGAGTCGGGGGTCCTTAAAAAAGCCCTCCGGCTTGTTTGCCGAATGAATCTTTCATTGGCCCTGATTTTATTCGAAGCGTGCATATTGAATTCCAGGCTACGTCGACGAGGATAGTGGGCGGAATCTGGTGGTTTTTCACCCTGATCATTATTTCGTCCTACACTGCCAATTTGGCGGCCTTCCTGACGGTGGAACGCATGATTACCCCCATCGAGACGGCGCAAGACCTCGCCGAGCAGACGGAGATCTCCTACGGGACTCTGGAGGGCGGCAGCACGATGACTTTTTTCAGGGTCAGTAGGCGGCTTTTCGCAGGCTTGCGGGGGCGTATTGATAAAATCTCGGCAAAAACTAAGCTTGTTTCTTTGATATAGTTCCCCTTAGGTTAAATAGCGTAAAGTTGTGTTTTAAAGACTTCTTATTTTGGTTATACAGCATCCAATGGAAAACCTTATTTTGGCAATATCGGAAACTTGTTTCAGTTATCTCTTTATTCGTTAAAACTTTGATAACCTTTACGTCTCGTAACCTCTATGTTGCATTATTTTGATGATTTTTCATATGAAACAACTTAAAAAAATGTGAAAAATAACAAAACCTCATTTTTATTGTAGATATGTGTAATTGGATATTTAAACGTAGTTTTCGATTCTAATCAACTTTTCTTGATAACAATTTTTGATATTGTCACAAATAAAGGTACTGTACTCTTAAGCAGAATTCATATTTTTTGACATTCCTCGTATACGTCTTTAAAAAATTGATATCTGATGATTGCATTTTAAGTTATGGACCATGCAAAACTTTTTATAAAGAATAACTTTTTTTCGTAAAATTAATAATAAAAAAGTTTTCCATAACTTAAGCAGACACTGTATACAGGGTGTCTCAAAATTGACGCCCGTGCCTTCGGGATTTGATTCATGGGGCTAAAAAAATCGAAAATTAAGAGTGGAAAATTTTCCGATTGTCCCTGGTTATCGAGTTATTGATAAAAATGTAAATAATAAGTTTTATCGCATGGTCGCTCCAATTAGTTGTGTAACATAATTAAATTAGGTGGCTATGGCGATGTTAAAAATTTATGAATTGTTTTGTCATATTGACAAGTATCATTTCCTTCGGTTTTGTGTGTTTAAAATGGAACGATACTACTGTAATCGAGATTACATCGATATGTTGAAAGTATTAGGTGCATGTAATGACAATGCCACTGCTACGGCTAGGGCATATGCGGAGAGGTTTCCAAATCGTCGGCACCCTGATGCAAAAACTATAAGACAGGTAGAACAAAGATTACGGGAAACAGGAAATTTAAATCCTAGAAAAAGCAGGACGTCAACCTACACTAAGCGTTGATCAAGAAGAGCAAATTATTGAATTTGTTGAGGCGGAACCAAGTACAAGCTTTCGAATTGTATCGTCCCAAACTCATATCTACAATTCACAGATTATTAAGGAGAAATGGTCTGAATCCATTTAGCCCTAAAAAGTTCAAGTTTTTCATGACGGGGATAGGGAGCTTCGAGTAAATTTTAGTAGATGGTTGTTGGATAGCGTAAACAATGATCCACATTTCATTGAAAAGATTCTGTTGAGTGATGAATCCACATTTACTGAGACAGGTATCATAAATACTCATAACCTGCACGAATGGAGGGATGGAAATCCTCACTTAGCACGCCAAAGCTCTTATCAAAGACGATGGTCAATTAACATTTGGGCTGGGTTATTAAATAATAATGTAATTGTTCCACACACTCTACCTAACCGACTTAATTCAGCCATGTATCTTAAATTTTTTAACGAAAATTTACCACTGCCATTGCTCGATGAAGTTCCATTAGCAGCTAGATTAAATTGTTGGTTCCAACATGATGGTGCACCGGCACATTATAGAATACAAGTGAGAAATATCCTGAATGAAAAATTCCCTGAGAGGTGGATTGGAAGAGGTGGACCCATACCATGGCCTCCTAGATCACCGGATCTGAATCCGTTGGATTACTTTTTCTGGGGCTATTTGAAAGAACCAGTTGACCGCGAACCAGTTCTGAATCCTGATGATGTGGTAGCCCGTATTCACGCTGCTGTGACGTCAATAGACCAAAATATGCTACAGAGCGTTCGTGTTTCCATGATAAATCGTGCGACTGTTTGCCTTGAAGTAGAAGGCGATCTTTGAACACATTTTGTGACAACAGATGTGGAAAATATCTTGTTTACTAATATTATTCGTTTTAAATAAAGTTTAAAGTTGAAATGTTAAATTTTGGTTTTTTATCAATAACTCTATAACGAAAAACAATCGAAACATTTTCCACTCTTAATTTTCGATTTTTTTTAGCCCCCTGAATTAAATCCCAAAAGCACGGGCTTCAATTTTGAGACATCCTGTATATGGTCGATACATGATCTTCCGGCAGTGAAACCTGCTTGGTCCTCGTCGATTTTGTCCTTTTGTACTTTCTCCAATTTTCCCTTTATTATTTTGCCATATAGTCTGCCCATTGATGATATGACACTAATGCCTCTATAGTTTTCTCATCTTCTTCTGTCCCCTTTTTTAAAAATGGATGTAATATAAGCTTCTGTACATTTTTTAAGTATCTCTTCTTTGTTTAAAGCTTCTTGAGTCATACGGTGAATTATTCTAAATAGTTTCTCGGTTCCATACCTTATTAATTCATTGGGAATTCTTCCAGGTCCAGGGGATTTGTTATTTTTAAGTGTTTTTATGTTATTCCGAACTTCCTCTAGTGTCACCATTATTTCGTCGTTGACTTGTTCTGTGTTTTCGTCCTCTTCTATAAATTGAGGTCGTTTCTCTATTAATAGATACTTATAATATTCTTCCCATTGTTTCTCTTGTATGTACGTCAGACCTGTCTTTTCCTTAGAGTTTTCCAGTAGTCCTTTTAGTACCTTCCATGATTCTGTATTTCTTGTTCCCCCTATGTACTGTTCGATGTTTCTGCAAGTTTCTCCCCATTTATCGTTTTTCTCCTTTACTACCATCCGTTTTGCTTCTCTATTTGTTTGTCGGTATTTTTGGAAATCATCCGGATTTTTGGTACTGAGCCACTTATTGTATAAAATTTTCTTTTCCTTAATACATTCCTCAGTATTCTCCGTCAGTTTTATGTTCTACCGATTGGATGTTCTTTCTTCCAACCCTAGAGCTTCCATTGCTGCTTCTTTCATACTCTTTTTTATGTGTTCGTACGTTTCCTCGATATTTTCGTACCTGAATTCTTCTAACTTCTGATCCAGCCTTCTTCTATATAAGTCTTTTACTGACTCTTCTCTAAACAAATATAGCTTGAACTTTTCCTCTTCTATTCGTGTCATGTTTGATCTAGTTTCTGTTTCTGTCGGTTGTTTAATGTTTGATCCAGGGTATTGCCATTTTTGCAATGAGTAGCTTGTGGTCGGATCCACATTCCGCACCTCTTTTTACTCGAACGTCTTTTATTATCATTTTAGTTTCGATTTTGACAATGAAGTAATCTATGACCGATTTTAAATTTATTTTTTCTTGTGTCCATGTGTACTTGTGGATCTGTTTGTGGCGATAAAAACCGTTCGTTATTCTTAAGTTGTTGGTTTCGCATAATTCAATAATTACTCCATTTTCATTTTCTGTTTCTTCGCCAAATCTTCCCACTGTCTTGTCGTTAACTTTCCTTCTTGTCCTGCCATTTAGGTCTCCTGCAAGGATGAGTTCTTGGTTGTGTTTAATTTGCTCTATTTGATCCAGTAACGTTTCCATAAATTGATTTTTTTCTATGTTTATTTCCACTTTAATAATCCTTTCATTGATGGGTTTCCAGGTCTTAATTGTCTTTATCCATCTTTCCTTAATCAGGATTCCTACTCCGGCTTTGGCTCTTTCTTCGTTTTTCACCCCACTCCAGCAGTGGAAGACTCCGTTTGTTTGTTCTATCCCATTTCCTTTTTTCTTCGTCTCGGTGATTACCGTTATGCCAATATCCATTTTTTTTAACTCATCAGTAACTTCTGTATTTTTTGTGTTCCAGCCTTGGATATTCCAAGTACCACAGACGATTAATCTCTTCTTCCTTTGTCGATGTTTCTTTTCCTTTTCCTTTTTGTGGTTGAGTTTTAAGTCTGGGGTTTTTAAACTATCAGCAGAATTGCCCCCCCCCCCCCCGTATCCGTTGGGGCACCCTCCTACGGAGGTGTGGATTTCCACCCGGGGAATGATTACTATTTTGTTTTTCATCCTGCTTCCATTTATTTTGCCCTTTAACTTTTTATATGTGTCAGGGTGCTAACTCCTGGCGCCATAACCCTCTGTTGGAGGACCTTTTTTTCCATCCGCCCATTATGGGACGATCATATTGGGTTTAATTACATTAATTAGGACGTTTACTCATGTTAAAGCAGCTTAAAATCTCGTGACCCACCGTTTACTTCGTTTAAAAGTGTGAGATGACTGAATTTCGGATAAAGGACCTTTGTTAGACTTCGGTAATCTGCTAAAACAACTCTAAATCTTGCATTCGCGACTCCTACATTGCGTCATAACACTCTTAATCTCTTTAAAGACAACTTTTGTTACACCAAAGCAAGCTTTCTCGTTAAAATTAATTGTAAACGATTACATTTGATTTAAACCACAGTAATGTAGTTAAAACGGATGAAAGCTTTTTTTCCGTTTATACGACGCCGACGTTTGAATTTATTAAATACGGCTCCTGTTAATGTTAAAACATCTGTCAACCTCGTGATTCGACATTCATCTCGTAATATATACGATAAGATTAAATTTCGCATAAACAATTTTGTTTTAAACACCTGGTTAAAACAACTTTGAATCTGGTTCAAATATTCGATTATATGACTTTTAGTGTTCTTAACGAGCACTTTTGCTTATGTTAAAACAATCTATCTCGTTACACCTCTTGCAAGCGATTAAATTTAATTGTTTTATTTTATTTTATATTTAACGTTTACTTAAGTTAAAACCACTTGAAATCTCATCTGAAATTCGCCTTCTTAAAAATTATAGTAAGTTATTGAACGGCCAATCCACCTTCATTTGGTCTACCACACCTGGTTAACACAACTATAAGTCTGGTTTAAACGACGCTATATCTCATACGACTTTTAATCTCCTTATTTAGAGAGAATTTTTATTCATATTAAGACAATTTATCTTACAAAATCTATTGTTAGCGATTCGATTTTGTTTAATTAATATTTATTTACTAAAATATGAATTCAAGTTTGGTTCAAATGATATTTATTTTAGTTATATCACGTTTATTTATATTAAATAGGATGTTTACTGATGTTAAAATAACATCTCACGATCCACCGTTCTTCCCGTTAAAAACTACCAAAACTTCTTTACACGGCTTCTACAGATACGGTTTTTAAAATCTTAGAAAGACAATTTTTGTTACATTAAAACAAGCTATTTCCTTAAAACCTATTACAAACGATAAAATTTCTTTTAAGCTATTGTTGTGTAGTTAAAACGGCTGTAAGTTTTGTTTAAAGTAGTCCTTCTTTCGATTATATGACGTTAATGTTCATTAAAACTATCGTTCAAGTGCTAAATCAACGTTGTATCTCGTGATTCGACATTCGTCTCGTTAAACATTATACGAATTACATGATTGAATTCCAAATAAAACATTTTTATTTGGTTAAGACACCTGGTTAAAACAACTTTAAGTCTCGTTTAAAAATCCCATTATATCGCATTCTACGAATTTTTGTCTCCTGAGCGAGAAGTTTTGCTTAAATTAAAGCAATTTCTCTCGCTACAACGTATTGTAAATGATTAAATTTCGTTTAAACTACATGTATGTGGTTAGCTTTGTTTAAATAACTAGTTTGGTTATAGGACGTCGTTTAATTTCAATTATCTTCATCGGTGTTATAGACTATTAACCAAATTAATTTTTCTATCGTCAAGAGCTTCATTACCGCAGTGCAGTAATGGATATTTTATATAAAAAAATACATTGGACCAGAATTTATTGCTGATGATAAAATATTGAACGACACACGTTTGCTTATGGCACTTATTGAAACTCGTTTGATTGTCGCAGAACTCGGCTCACTGCGTCGTTTTGGCGCTCAAACTCGTTTAGTTAGAATGCTCATAATCACACTTGTATCGTTAGTATTTGTAATATGATATTCACTTACGTTCAAACAACTTAAATCTCGTGCTTCAAAGTTCGTCTCGTTAAAAATTATAGCAGATGATTGGAATCTGGTTAAATCACGTTTCTTTGATTTATACGCCTGTAGTTTGGTTGAAATGATTTGGTTTTTGTATCTCTATATGATATTTAATTTTTTTGAAAAAGACATTTGCTTACATTATATCTTGATAAAATCTATTGCAAACAATAAAGTTTCGTTTAATATATCTTTAAGTGGTTAAAATGTCTTAAATTTTTATTTAAGTAACTCTTCTTTTTGGTTATACGACCATTAATTATAATATAACGTTTACTTACTTTAAAACAACTTCAAACCTCGTGGTCCCACCTTCATCAAAAGCTATAAGAGGTTATTGAATTTTGGGTAAACGACCTTTATTGATTCTAACACCTGTAATCTGGTTGAAGTAAGTTTATATCATATTTATGCTGCTCTCTATTTCATTATACGACTTCTAAGCTACTTAAATGAAAAACTTTTACCTGCATTAAAGCAATTATCTCGTTAAAGCCTATTGGCAATCATGAAATTTCGTTTAAGCGGTTTTTATATGGTGGAAACGGATTAAAGCTAATTTTGAATGGTTATTTCGATTTTAATACGTTTAACCTAATTAAATAAAATTTTTCCTACGTCAAAGAAACTTAAAATCTGTGACCCGAAGTTAATCTCGTTAAAAACTACAATAAATGATTAAATATGTGGTAAACAAACTTTTTTTACCTCAATACCTCTAATTTGTTTAAAACAATTTAAGCCTTGTTTATGTAATTCTACATTTCGTTAAACGAGTTTTAATCTCCCTAAAGAGAGAAATTTTGCTTACTTAAAAGAATTTATCTCGTTAAAACCTGTTATAAATTATTCGATTTTAATCTATCTCCATTTGAATAAAATTAATAAAATTTTTATTCAGAGGATCTTTCATTTCGATTACAGAACGTTTATTTGCTCATGCTAAAGCAGCTTTAAATTTCGTGTCCCATCGTTGATGATGATGATCGAATTTCGGATTAACGACCTTCAATTATTGACTTAAACTCCTGGTTTAAAAGCCTGTAAAATGTCAAAACAACTTTAAATCTTGTTTATACGGTTCTGTATTTCTTTGTATGATTTTTAACCTCTTTAAAGAGAGAATTTTTGCTTACATTGAATAACTTATCTCTTTAACACATATTTTAAACAATTAGATAAGATGGTTCAATTTCGAACATGGACTTTATTCAATTTTAACACCTGTAGTCTGGTTGCAACAACTTTAAATCTTATTTTTACGACTCTATACTTCGTTATGCGACTTTGAATGGTACTTAAAGGGAGAAACCTTGCTTATATTAACACTTATTGTAAAGTATTCAATTTCGTTTAATTTGTATTTATTTAGGGAAAATAGGTTAAAGTTTTGTTGAGTTTATTTTTTATTTCGGTTATATGATATTTAATTTTCATAAATAAGATATTTACTGATGTTATAACAAGTAAAGATCTCGTGATCAACCGTTCATCTTGTTAAAAACTATAACAAATGATTGAATTTTGGTAAAACAGCTTTATTTTATTATTTGGTTTACACGACTCCTGTATTTCGTCATACTACTTTTAACCTTCTTAAAAAGTCAACTTTGGCTGCATAAAAAGAAGTTATCTCATTAAAACCTATTGTAAACCATTGAATTTCGTTTCAACTGTCGTTACATAGTTAAAACGGTTGAAAGTTTTCTTAAAATGACGTTCTGTTTCGCTTATACAATGTTTAATTTTATTAAATAGAGTAGTTACTAATGTTTAAATCTCGTGGTTTGTCACCCACCGTGCTGAAAATCATAGGATATTGTTGTATTTCTATTAAATCATTTTTATTTGGTGTAAACGCCTGTTTAAAACAACTTTAAATCTTATTTAAATGCCACATTATCTCATTATACGTTATTTACTAATCTTAGCAAAGATTGTAAGATAGTAAACTACTAAATATTATTTAAACGATCTTTATGTGGCCAGACTAGTTTTTAGCTTGAATTAAATTTCGGTTATAAGACGTTTAGTTTCATTAATGTGAAATTTGCTTACGTTAAAACAACTATAAATCGCATGTTCTGAAATTTGTCTTGTTAAAGATTATTGCAGATTATCGCATCTATATGATTTAAACATTTTCGATTTGGGTTAAAGCGAGTTTAAATTGTATTTATATGAGTTTCTGCCTCGGTATACAACATTTAAGTTGCTTGAAAAAACTTTTCCTGACATTAAATCAAGTTATCCCGCTAAAATCTATTGTAATAGTATATTACATACCGAGGTGGAAAGTGTTTCATACCTGTCGAGAGATTAAGTAGTTAACCGAGACGCGTAGCGGCGAGGTCAACTCTATCTCGAGACAGGAATGAAACTTTTCACCGTGGTATGTATATTATTTTATTCTCAACCACTTTATGCTAAATAATAATTGGAAAAATTATTATATTATGATACGGCAGGTTGTGACGCGCATGAATGGATGAACGAGATTCCCAGTGTCCCTACCTACACAGCGGTCGGGAATGTAGACTCGGTAAAATGTAAGAAGTACATAATGCGCAGAAACGAGTTCTCGCCTAGACGAGTTCACATTCAAATTTAAGGGGGGGTTGGAACTCAGTGGCGCAGCACGCGGGACGCGCACTCTTTAACCTATAACCTAGAATTTGCAGTTAGCTGTTCTGGAGGTGTAGTTCGTGTTTCGCAACGTGATTTCTTGTCTTTCCTTGTTAAAGGTAATACAATATTGTTTGATTTGATGTTTTAAAATTAATAGAATATTTTAAAGTTGCAGTTACTCCTTCATCGTATTCTTTTCCTTTTTAAGAACATTGATTCTGAAATATGGCGCAAAAGCAAAAAATCGGCGTAAAGGGCCAAATAATTCACAGTCAAGCACGTGAGGTAATTTCTAACGTGCTAGAATTTATGAAGGATACATTATACATTAATTTACTTTGGATTTAGAAATTGATAAAAGTTTTAATATAGTTTGTGCCAGCAATTGCGGTTATACAAACGATGCAATTTAAATTTATTGGTTAGTAATTAAATGTTTATTTTATGTAGAAGTTTATTATTAAATTTTTTAGGTGAAATTTTAGATTTAATATAGGTTTATATGTGTTTGTTGAGGTTATTTAAATTTTCTTTTAGACTACGATTAGCTACCCTATTATTAAAATTGTAAAATGTTATTATGCCTGATTATTATTAGATTATTTACTTGAAAATTAAAGATTTTGGGTTTTTTTTATTCTAAGGATGTTATTTATTTATTTATTTATTTATTTATTTAAGTCGCACTCAGCCAACAGTATGTTTACCAGAAGATCATGATTATTTTAACTTAAAATTGTGTTATTTCGTAATGTGTCGCGTTTAAATGTTTACAGGGGTAATATAAATCTGGAAAATGAGATATCGAGTGCAAATATCTTACAAAATTCAAAAATCTGACACAGCATAAAATAAAACGTTGTACGTCATAGTGCCTATTAATTCAAATTTGTAATTACATTGTATTTACAAAATCTCCAGAATATGGTAAATACAATAATTTGATACTCAAAAGTTCTATATTTTGTAATATACAAGTACCCCAACTTTACAACGAAAACCCTACGCCACTGCCCATCAGCTGACTGGAGCTTGCTGGTCAGATTTGCATGAGTCATCATGTAATTCTTACATTTTACGGAGTCTACTTCCGCACTCGAGTGCGGGAAGTGAGTGCGGGAAGTAGCGGGTGGAAATGTACGACTTCCCACACTCAAATGTGGTCAGTAATGTTAACATTACATATATGGTTGCGAATAAAGAATTTTACATCTGCATGTTCTTAAAGCGGCTTTAAGCATTCTTTAAATGACTATTTTGGTTATACAACGTTTAATTTAGTCAAATAAAACGATTACTTATGTTAAAGCTTTAAATTTCGTGGTGCGACATTCGTCTCATTAGGAATTATAGTATATGATTGAATTCCGCTCAAACGACTTTGATTGGATTTAACGACATGTAGAATATGTTGCTTAAACGTTTTTATATTTTATTATGAGCCTTTTAATCTCTTAAATTGAGACTTTCCTTTCATTGAAAAAATGTATCTCGTTGAAAACTATTGTGAACGATTACATTTCTTTTAAACAATTATTATTATTTACTAAATATGGTTTTAAGTCTTATTTATCTAATTTTTTATCTCGACAGAGACTTTCTACTTAAACGAAAATGATTGAAACTCTTGCCAGATATTTATCTGAATAATTCGGTGTATTTTAAAATCATTTGAGTCTCATAACTACTTTTATTTGTTCCTTACTTGTAAACATCAATTTATCAAGTCACTTTATTAATCAAGAACTAGCAGTCCAGTGAGACAAATGTCTCATTTAACGCGCCTTCAAACCTCGATCCGTTAGGCAACCACCCAGACCTGGAAGGTGTCAAAGTGGTTGCCTAACCGATCGAGGATTTAAGGCGCAGAGGGTCGCAGCTACGTTTGGCGGCCGAAACAGTTTTTATTTAATACGCGTTCTATTTGAAAAACGGTCTTTTTGTGATTTCTCGAAAACCGGAAGTGTCACGTGACTGAAATTCGGTTCCTGACCTGACATGACCATTCCAAACATATAACTTTCATAACTTTTTTCTCTATCTCTTACGGTTTGGCTGCTGAAACAGCGTCCCGGACAAAACAGCGTCCCGGACAAAACAGCGTCCCAGACAGACACGTCTATTAGATAAAGGATGTTTATTTTAAGAAGCTATTAACTTGTAGAATCTTTACAAGTTAACTGTCAATTTTACAAGCGTGCTCATAAATAAGTGATAGCGTGCAAAGCCAGAGTTGTCTTCCTTAGTATGTGTCATATTGATGAATTTAGTTGCTTGTCAGTTTGACATTTTTGAATAAATGGTAAATTTCTAGTTATTTACAAGTGAGGAACAAATAAAATATTCAACAATACACGCAAGGTAACAGGTTTTACTGGCTCAAGAAAGCCAGTCACCAGTCTGCGGCTCGCCAGTTATATCCCTCTATTCGCCAGTAAAAACCCTCTTACCAAGCTAGTAATGTTATAGATATTAACGATACAAGTTTGATTATGAGCATCTTAACGACACGAGTTTGATTGCCAAAAACGAGGCGGTGAGCCGAGTTTTGCGGTAATCAAACGAGTCTCGTTAAGTGCCATACGCAAACGTGTATTGTTCAATATTTTATCTTCATCAATAAATTCTGGTTCAATGTATTCCTTTATACAAAAAGAGTGCGGTAATATTCATTACAGCACTGAGTGTGGTAATATCTATCCATTACCGCACTGAGTGCGGTAATATCTATTACAGCACTCAGTGCGGTAATGAAGCTCTTAACGATACTAAAATTAATTTGGTTAAGAGTCTATAACAACACTGATGAAGATAAAATACTATTACCTAGTCAAAATGATTTTCAATCAATTTAATGTAGCGTCGTTTATATAACCTTGAATTTGATTTACACAGAATTTATCTCGATAAACGATTTGCAGTTTCATGTCGTTTATATAACCTTGAATTTGATTTACACAGAATTTATCTCGATAAACGATTTGCAGTTTCATTTACACAATTTTATATTGTTTAAGGACCTTTGATAGCTCTAAATTAATAGTTATTTATGTATTAGGGGCATAATCGTGATTAGGCACGTGGAAAATACAACGTTTTATTTCATTTTAATCCTCAAAATGGACAAAATTCAAGGATTCAGTATTTTGCCTACAGACTAAGGCGTCATCGTTGTGCTGGCGCTGTGCATTTTTAGTGTGTTATGGATTCTATGCATATTTTTGGTGTTGCTATACTACATTGTTGGTGCTTGTTATACTGCTTAGCAACTTTATAGGCCCTAGGGCTATAAAAGCCATTTTACGCCCTTTATCGAGGGCCAATAAACAAGATTATGCTTTAAAAATGAAATAAAGTCTGTTACTACAAGGTATCGTTTCAATATAAAATTAGATCATTTTTTTTAAGCAAATAGAAATGTCATGAAGCTATTTTTCAAGATTTAAGCCACAATTAAAAATATTGCGAGAAAGTTTTAGAGAAAAAATTTATTTTCGTTATCAACGTAACAAAAAATTAATAAAGTTAACAAAGCGAAATTTTTACGCAAACGAATTTTGATATTTACCACTCTCACTTATGAGTTTAGTGCTTTAAATCGAGGCTATATGGTTTATTTCTAAGTTCTGTTCTGTCTATAACATTTATAAAGACTAAAATTTACCCCTTTTGAACAGCAAATTACTTCTTTATGACTAAACTCTCTCCCATATGTCGATTACTCTCTAATTTTGTATTTCCCCAGCCAGGATATTTTTTTTAATTTATAAGTTTTAATCCACGGCCGATTATCAATACACCCTCTAATCAGACTCAGCAGGCGTGAGTCGAACTGATGTACTGTTCTCAGGATTCCAAGATAGACATCTACCAGAAGATGTGGCGGGTGATGGAGAGCCGCGTGCCCTCCGTGTTCGTGTCCACCTACGAGGGGGGCATCCAGCGCGTGCTCGAGGGCGACTACGCCTTCCTCATGGAGTCCACCATGCTGGACTATGCCGTCCAGCGGGACTGTAACCTGACCCAAATCGGGGGCCTTTTAGACTCGAAGGGATACGGAATCGCCACCCCCAAGGGGAGCCCTTGGCGGGATAAGATTTCCCTAGCCATTCTCGAGCTGCAGGAAAAGGGCGTGATACAAATTCTATATGATAGATGGTGGAAGAACACCGGGGACGTGTGCACGCGCGACGACAAAAGCAAGGAATCCAAAGCGAACGCCCTCGGAGTTGAAAATATAGGTGAGTAGCAGGCCTTGATGTTGTAAACTAGTGCGTCCATATATTTACTCGTGTAACACCAAGATGAGGAGCAGACCTGCCAAGCGTATTTTGTTCGTTTATGTAAATTTTTAACTTCAACAATATTTATTATTTTTAGTTAATCAAGACGCAAGCAAAATTAACGAAAATTAAATTAATAGCTGATCCACCGATTACTAAGCTTTTGGTTTATCTCTCTTGCTCTTAGAAGGTTATTATTATACAGGTACTCTAACATAAATAACTCTCAGTCAAACATTCATTCGATAAATATAGGAATTCCTAACCGGTTCTAAATATTTACTTGTTTATACAAATTTGGATCGATTCCCTCCATCCTGCAAATACAAATATGCAAAGTAAGCTGTTCCGATAGGGCGACAGGAAACCCGACGTGCAAAGTAAACCTGGCCTTCTACTAGACCCTGTTCGGCATTAATTATTCATAGGCAGTCGAATGATAAGAACATTGGCTTGTATTCTGCGTGTTGATACTGGACAACATTGTCGGCGTTTCCTCGCATTTCCATGTCGAGTTGGATGCTCTCGGCCTCGCAGATCACACTTCATTATTACACCTGTCCTATCACATAAAAGAGCTGTCACCCTTAAGCCACCTGGGAGCAATGCGGCAAGACATTCGCTGTTTCTGTGCACTTTCGCTCTTTGCAAATGGAAATCAAAAATAAGAAATGCCATTGTGAGCTACCAAATTTTGAGTAATTTTAGTAAAGGAGCCCTTTCGAGAGCTTTTTAAGAAACTTACAGTTGTAAAAAAGAGTACTAAAGGAATATAACTTTATGTAACCTCAAATTCGCCATTTTCTGCAAATGAAAGTAAACAAGCTTCAACAACAGAAATTTTGGAAAGAATGATAGAACACCTCAATAGTCCACCAAAAAATCAGCATTAGCGAATATTCCGAAGAAGAAGAAGAAGAAAAACAACAACAACAACAACGGCGAATCGCGACAATATAAAAATAATAAAAGCTATGAAAAGCAACAAACGTTTAAAAAGTGATACCTTAGTAACAAAACTTAGAAAAAGTCAAGGAGAAGAACTTTGGAAAAAATATATCTCGTCGCGTCAATAACGTTGCAACATGCGTTGAAACATGGGTTTATTACTACCAAGTCCCTGCAAACCCACAAACTATGGTGTGAAAGTTTGTTATTGTATAAACCTGTTTTTACGACACCTCGGGATAGGAGAATGTTACAAAACTTATCACATCTGGGAAACGTCACCACTTGCCCTAGAATTATCGAGAACAGACTAATAGCCATGGCTGAATACGCTCAAGGAGATGCGCGTAGTTCTACGAACGAGACGCAGTAGGGACAGGCATGACGACATATAGTGGGTGTTGCAAAATAATAGGGCGCCACGGGTTTCGGAATTAAGCCCACGTCTGACAGAAACCCGAAAGCTAAGCGGAGTGGGGTATGTGTGTAGCCTTGAGACTCCCTGGAGGCGGCATATGGAGCGTTCGAACCTACCTTGACGCTCACAAAATTCGTCCAGGATCCGCTTTACACCAATCTGATACCAGTCGCCAGTCGGGCGACGACGCTACTAATTGCTTAAACTAAAACACAGTAGTTAACACAAAGAAAATACAGCGGCAGCGTTTAACAAATAGGTCTATTGTTTTTCAGACACATAAGGTACAAAAATGTTACAGTGCAAGCTACAAAGTTACGTCTTAGCTGTTACATAAAAGGTTGAGCGCCTGCAAGTGGCACTGGGTGTTGAGATACACGTTAAAGATTACACAAATAATTTGCAAATGATACTGTATACCCACACTTTTTGATTAGCGTGGAATTCTTATAACTAGTACAATACCTTAGCTTAGCTTCACCTGTGGCAGTCGAAGGGGCCCCAGCTGGGGCCAGACGAGTTTCCCGAGACTACGAAACAGGGGTGAAAACAAAAGAGCTCGAAGCGTAGGCGTTGGTGATGATGTTGCTGTCCCGCAGTATCCTCACTAGAAGCCACGATGCAACCGGAATAATCGACAAGGCACGCCGGTTCACAAGTAGAATTAACCAGGGATAAACCGATCTTAATTTGATCCCCCACAACAGGGGTTATATTAGCCCACGGTTCGTTTACTAAGACAGAGAAGCGACTGGAATTTCCACGGGACAAGCACACCCACCGCTGTGGCTGACTTGCTTCAAGCCCGGGAACACACACTAAATAACGAGAACTCACTTTCTGAAACTTAATCTAACGGAAGGCCGCCCGCCCTCACGTCACAAAGCCGCAGAGGGCGGCACGAAGCACCACGCGTCAAAACTGCTTGTAGTTGCACTTAAGGTTCGTGACTGAATGCCGCTGAGGCGGTGCTCCAGCCAAGAAGAGACGGGAAGGGGTTGCTTCGTTTGTGCCAAAAAACCAACCGATCGATAATCAACTGTGCACCAGGCAGATGAAAATGATATAAAACGTTCACCTTCTCTCTCGCACCCATGGACGTTGTTTGTTAAATTCATGCCAGAAAACACGCCTAACAGAAAGTTCACGACTACAGTCGGCGATAAATTAACACGTGTGGGACGAAAGTTCAGACCGAATCGATAACACAGCTGTATGCGTTAGAACGCCAATGCCTGTATAACATTCGATATGTTTAACTTAACAAGCGGAATAATACGAAAAACTCATATACAAGTGGAGTCCTAATTTAGAAAATAGGCTAATTAGCCATACGTTCGTAGTTCGTACAATTAAAAAAAAATTCTGACCAAATTCGGAGAAGAAACAGCTCCAGTTACAATCAGAAGATCACGGTTAGTAAAAAAGACGTATAGTTCATTCAGATTCAAGATAGAGCAAAATCTGCAACCCAAGTTACAAATATCAGCAGTAAGTTGAATACTAATGCGATTTTATTAAAATTTAGATCAGAGAGATATGGCCTTGTTGCTGTCTTTATGAGTGTCAAAATCAATGTGTCATGTTTTTAATATGATTCTTTGCTTTAGGCAGCCATTTGCAGCATTTTTTGGTTAGTAAATTTATTCTCATATCGCATTCAACAGATTTCGTTTAGGTAAACATTGCACAATTTTCCAATTTCAAGCTTTGCAAATTTGACAAAAACTATAACCTCTATATTATACTATGCACATCCCATGATCTACATTTTAATGTAAACAAATTAGGAATCACCTGACTGCTGATACTTGTAACTTGGGTTGCATATTTTGCTCTATCTTGAATTTGAATGAACGGTTATTGCTAAGTAGTATACATTGCAATGCCCACCTTGCGGCATACACAGAAGCTCAGAACATTAAACCAATACATGTGTCATCTATTTGGCAACTACCACACTGAGTTTATTTGCATACCTAGAGGTAGGGTAGGAGGTGTGATATTGCCTTCTTCTCATAAGTGTCGAAATGACCTAAAGGAAGACGATTTTCAGCTGATGAGGAGTTGCAATGAAGAATGTGCCTAGCTTCCGGATTAAATGTGGATGCCTTTGTGCGACGATTGGTTTTGAAGAAAGTGCCACAAACGACAAATAATTTTAGCCTTAGGCCTTAAACTCAATTACTCTAATCAGTATCAAATCGTACCAAACAAACGTTTAGGCAGACTAGCTACAGTAAATATGGCGTGCGATTCCTTTCTATGATTAGCAAAAGGTGCACTAAACAGTATTTTGATACAACCGATAGGTCGACCTGAAACAGACTTCAAAAACGTTTGACACACAAAGCCAGAGTGAATAAGAAGATGCTTATATTAATAAGGGTGATATCGGTTCAACGACTAATTACAAGCACTAGCATAAGCTACAAGTACGGCGAACGCTACAGGGGAAAGCTACTAATAAAGCGAATTCTATTGTTACCACTAAATTACAGGAATTCAAAAGCATCGGTGACAAGTTGCTTGAAATCGCACCGAACAAGAGTTACTTGAGCAGTTTGACACACATAATAAAGTTAATCATTTATAGTATTTAACATTACAAGCCAGGTAAAACAGTTTTTACTGGAGATAGGATTGGGATGACTGGCGAGCCGTTAGGCGAGCCTGTCATATCCTTGAGCCAGTAAAAATGGTTACCTGGTGTGTTTTGTTGACTATTCAATTCACCTGTCATCTGTCAAAAAGTGACCAATGAAAATCCAGAATTCTGACGTTTCTTGACCAATCAAAAAAATATCAGTGGATATATCTTCCTAGAAGGTATTCAAGTGACTATTTTTAACAAATGCTATTTTTATTAGAAAAAGTCAATATTAGTGTTCTGTTACTATAGAAATTGCGTAGTTTGTTGCTAGATTTACTGCAAACTAATTTGAAAAGGTAGTTTGGTTCATTAAATAGTCCCTCGAATACCATTCTTAGTCAAAGTTAAGTAGATTATTTTTGCGGTGGTATCACTACTCATGTCCATTGCGCTTGGGATTAGGACTCGTGCTAGCGCACTCGTCCTAATCGGACCAAAGCGCAATGGACATTCGTGACACCACCGCAAAAATAGTCGACATAACTTTGACTACTCATGGTATTATAAGTGAATATTTTATTTGTTTCTCACTTGTAAATAACTAGAAATTAACCATTTATTCAAAATGTCAAACTGACAAGCAACTAAATTCATCAATATGACACATACTAAGGAAGACAACTCTGGCTTTGCACGCTATCATTTATCTATGAGCACGCTTGTAAAATATAACTGCCTAGCCAGTAAATTTTTTACTGGCTAGCCAGTTAAGAAACATTTTCAAGGTGAATACAGTGACTTGATAAATTGATGTTTACAAGTGAATAACAAATAAAATTGTTAACAGGTTTCTGAGTACTCGGCTGGCAGGTTAAGTTAGTGGGCAATGAGCAATTTACATAGAGCAACCATAGTAAGAGAATAATACATACGTAAAAAAGTTGTATATTTTATTAATGCCCAAGTAATAATTGACGAAACTTATAGGTAATCCAAAGCTAATGAGAGGTTTTTTTATCTTTCATAACTCCTGTCTAAATGCTCCCAGAAATGATGCGCGACAGCACCGGAAGCAAACAGCAAACCTCGGCAAAGCTCTCGTCAGACCACTGCAAATCTGCAAATTTCGTTTTCGGCGAATCCGGCAATAAATGAGAATCATCTACAACCTATTCTACCTAATAATCGCAAAATCAGCATTGGCATCCTAAAGTTGCTGCAAACTAGTAGCATAGATCAGCAACTCAAACCTTAACGACTTCAAGGTCGGCTCTAAAATACACGAAAGGCAAATGCGTAATTATAGTAATGAACAGAATACAACAAACGCACACACATCTTTAACTTGCCGCTCCAAATCGCGATACGCAACGCCGATACGAATTCGTAATGAACTGCGATGATTAGATAAGATCATACTTATACGTGGTAACGCAAGTGAGCCCAAGCCCACTATTTTGTCCTTCCAAGTCAATGGCAAATAATACCAAGCTAGAGCATAGATTAACAACGAAGTAAATACTTGCGAACGGCTCAAGGGGCGCCTGCAGAAGACGGACGATTAACAGTAACACGTTGTGCAGATGTGAAGAAACGATTAGAAGCAATAGAAGAGATAACCTAGTTACGCCTAATAACGGATCTATAAACCGCTAAAACCACCAAACGGGTTCGGTAACCTTCCATTTGTGTTATAATATTCCTCAAATATTCTCTATTCTTTGTCACGGTCTACTCGATCGGCTGTTTCAATATACATTGTCTTTCAATGATCATCAACTACTTGTTCGCCTTTTGTTATCACTGCCCTGTTTCGTCCATCACTTTTACAGTCATTTCTTGTGAATTCTCTTATATGTATTAGGGATACCTATTCACTGTTTCATTAATATAGTGCTCTCCTACCAATAATTGAACTTTAAGCTTTGAAGAACACTAAAAAATATGGCCTTTATTTACATTAGTTTCCCAACGTCGAATAAGATCCTCTCATTTTCGTTACTAAATACCTAAATATTTCACAAGGTTTGGCCTCACTTATTGTACTTTGTGAACAAGAATACAACTACACGATTTTCAAATTGAAGTTGATGTTACGATGGCAAGGCTCTAATTATTTCTTGGCGTCAAAGTTACCGCTTCGATGAACCTACCTATAAAAATATTCTGGCCATGGTGTTTACGGCACACCTTACACTCATTTGCAGTTTAGGAAGAGCTTACAGAATCAGAGTTAAAATTTGAGAAGCTAAACAGAGCTCCAGTTGCAAGGGCAAAAATTGATCAATATCACTTTGAGTTCAAAGAAGAGAGATCGATGATAGAAATGTTTGGAGAAGAAATACAAACCTCAAAAAGTAAATGGTCGATAAGGCAAGAGGCACTAAAGGCTGTGACCTTTGCTGGTAATATTTCCTCTATAAAAAAGGCGTAAGGCGGTTAAAAAGGTTGTTTTGAAAGTTTGTGAGTGGAATACAGAGAATGGGGTTAGAAAGTTAAATAAGAAGAAGCTCTAGAAAGAAGAGATAATATGCAGGAATCATAAATATACAACAGTCTTAGTTTCCAGAAATGAACACATTAAATTACCTACACATGTGACTTCACGATCGCTATACAAGCTACAGAAGTCACTTTTCATACCTAGTGACAAGTCAACTATCGATTACAAATAGCTATCTACGCACCCTAACTGAGATGTACTCAAGATTTAAGTAAGCTAAGGCGGCCAACTCTTAAAATATTTCACACATACACACTTAATCTACCCTATTCAAAATTTACGGTGATCCAATACATGCATTGCTGGAGTAATAATGTTCCCTTAGCTAGTTGCTTTAACTTGATGGCATCACCAAATGTATTACTCAAAATGGGTCACCACGATGCCAACCGAATAGAACTTACCAAGATGAACGGCAGCTTCAGCCGGTTAGCTGCGATAGCTCAAAGCGTCCGTATGACGTCGATGAAAAGACGGTTTTTGGTCTTGCATGGACGTAAGATCGCCTATATAGAGGGATCGAAAATAAATCTCTTGCTACTCATTACAAAACAAGGGAAGAACAGAACTTTAAATATAAGGATATGCCTGAGGATATTTTAGGCCCGCCGAAGACTTCGATATATGCTCTGACACAACAACCAGTTTGTATAAACGATATATTCAAAACCGCTTTCTGCTCGCTTGACAGTAGTTGCCTGGCTTATGACTAGGATCAGGGGCGGACTGGAACTAATAGGCCCGGTGTGCTGGGTGCCGGGGGGGGGGGGGTACGAGGTTTTGCGGTATAGCTTGGGCCTGGGGCAAAGCCCCAGCCGCCTGAGGCGATATCGCCGAAGCCGAAAATTTTTTTCGCTGGTGCGATACTTTTTATGGCCTAAAACAATATTTTAGGACGCGGTTAACAGGCGACAATTAGTAATAACCACCTACTAGTAACACTACCCGAGCTCGCAATTCAAATCTTGCGAAAATTATATTCTAGGAAGGCCTACGACCAATAATGTAACTCGCGAAGTACCCAATTGGCACTCGCAAACTGCGAGCTTGGGCCCGGACGGCCCAAGGGCCTGGGATGCCATCACATCTCGACATCCCTAGCCAGTCCGCCCCTGACTGGTACCCGTCGCGCTAATATTCACCGGTGCGAAGAACTTTAACAAACTCTCCCTCTTCTCGTCCATAAAAAGCAATAGTGGCATCAATTTTTCAAACCACCATAACATAGTCCAATGAAAATATTTGTTTTTATTATTGCTATTACAACTTCAACTGTTTTGATGTAAAATGATTTATATAAAATGTGTGTCATTTATTCAGTTAATTGCTTTTTACAGTTCCTATTTTTAAATTAAGTTTATTAGTATAATTTAAGCTTATATAATAAAAACGTAAGCTTATCGCACGAATGTTCATAGTAACAGCAGTTTTTCCAATAATTAAACTTTAATGTAAAAATTCTGGACATTAATATAACCCATGAAACATCAATGAAATCCTGACCAAAATCTTCGACATGTTAAAAAGTGATAAACGATATGGCTGTACAAATAAAGACATTGAAATAATACGTATACTGTGATAACCGAATAGATGGAATGCTGACGAATGATCTTGTAGAACGTTCTACTGCTGACAGCCGGAATACTTTTGCATGTAAAATGCCGAAATTCGTAGAATATTCTAGGACACTGGATATGGAACTGCGAATTAAACAGTCAATCAGTGATAGTCGAAGTCAAATGTAACTAATAATAAAGGCGGAAAAATCTTCCTTAATTTAAATATTTGCTTGTGTAATTTCGTTATAAACACTTGGTTTAATTTTAGTTTCTAAAAGTTAGATGAAGATATTTCTTACACGAAAATAAATAACAATCATATTTCAAAATCGAAAACTGAAGTGTCGTTTGAAAAAGCCGGAACTGTCAGGAAGTTTGTATTATAATTTAAAAATATGCAATTATTTTCAAATAGTTAAATAACACTTTTGTTATATAGTCGTGGCATTTAAAATGTTACGTTTATGTTTAGGTGGAGTATTCGTGGTCCTATTATGCGGCCTAGCCTTAGCAATTCTAGTGGCTATACTTGAGTTCTGCTGGAACAGCAAGAAAAATGCGCAGACCGACAGACAATCATTGTGTTCCGAGATGGCGGAGGAACTCAGGTTTGCAGTTCGCTGCCACGGGTCGAGGCAGCGTCCGGCTTTAAGGAGGTCTTGCACCAGGTGCAGTCCAGCCACCACCTACGTTCCCTCAGCCCTAGATCTCCCACACATCAACGGCGTAAGTCCCATAACGCTAATAATACTTATCTTTAAGTATGTAGTCATTTCAGCTCTGAAAGATACGACCCGACTGAGGAAAGGGTCATCTTAATCGAGCATAATACTTGTGACTGAATTCACATCAGCGTATTAACTCAGCCCTCTGCTCCTTTCCAGGATGGCTTGGTCTTACCCATGACGGACCTGAAGAAATCTCCCATCAACTACGAGTCCGACACCTAGCGGAAGTCGGCCGCTGGAGGCCAGCCTGTGGCGTGCACCTCCAGCTCCATCCGCGACTGCTGCGGAGGCCCCTCGAACCAGAGGTCCCGCCGATCGGCCACCCTCAACTTCCGGCCCACGCCGCAGTGTCCGGCGCCATTTCCGTCCTTCGCTAAGAGCGCGACGCTGGGGCGGGAGGGTATGCGCGGGGGCGCGTGTGACGTGGTGCAGAGCGGCCTCAAGGACTCACACGAGAGGATTCTCTGGAGGTTCGATTGTGATATTGGTAGTCCTATTAGTCCCAACAACCCGGACGTAGTGAACCGAACGCTGCCCGACGCCATCGTCAGTAGGACCACCACCTTGTGATATCTAATATAACTAAGTTAATAAAGTTGGACTGATCTTTGTACAAATTATTTTATTGGGGTTTCACGGCCTGGTTTGTGATTATTAGTGACGTTTAACACGTTCCGCGCGCGGTGTTACCTTACAACTGCCATTCATGCGTTTCGAGTCTCTGGTGACTCGAATTATGTTTCTCTATAGTGCGTCACGGGACATTGGAGACTCGTCGTTTGGAAAAAAACGTCAAGATGAATATGCTGCTATGAGCGAGTTACAAGTAACTCATAACGCACTGAACGTGTTAAATATTTACAATGTTACTGTTTCCTTTCCGTCCAAATTGCATTTGGTTTGTAGGAATGCGCGCTTCAGTTTCTCCAATTGTTTTAATGTGTCACGTCGTACAGGACGCAGATCCAAGCTGTGAAGTTATTGTCAAGATCCTTCCCGTTCCAAATTTACGTGAGACGTTGTTACTGTCGTTTTCCTTAGGACTAAACTTTGATGGTACTGTTACGTTTTCCCTGAATTCTAATAAACTTTCCAAGTTACGATGGTAATTTCATCTTTCTTGCCTCGACAGCCCCAACCGTTCTTAAGCACAATTTGGCAGTGAAAACAATATCAGTAATTTATTGTAGTACGCGATTACCATTCATTATTTATTGATATTTTCTTCTCATGCCACGAATTATAGATCTCATACAGTAACGCAGACAACGACGACAAAAATATCACATTAATCTGGAGTAGAAAATATCCCCTGCTTGCCACCCTAATCCATAACTATCTGTTGAATACCATGTATTCGTATAATTGTCCACATCAAAATATTCCTTCCCATTTTAAGTTTTCATATGTTATATAAAATTTATTTTGGAAGGTATGGGCGGAAGCCAACAAATGCTTTATAAATGTTTAGTCGCTGTTGTCTGATTTGTATGAAAAATAACCTTTCTTCAAAGGTAAGTATATAGGACAAAGGAGAAACCACAAAGAAGAAACGAAATCTGGGGCAGCTGTCGTGTTTCATACGAGTTTGAAAATGGCGTGGCCCATCAAAGGTAAGTCTCTAATAAAGACATTTTTATGCTAAAAGTATAAGATTTAAGAGCTACAGGAACCTGCAGAAACCGCGACTCATTCTAGTAACATTAATTAGAAAAACGTTACAACAATTACAATTATTGGAACAACATGTTACAGAGGAATACCCGTTTATGACATATAATAAGCTTAAAGGCTGCTCAGTAGCTCGGCAAGATGGGGGATATCGTAAACTAATATAACAGATGGCCTCTCCCGCGATATTCAAAATTATTGTATCTTGGAAGATATAAAGGATAAAATCGTATTAATTTAGGGTACCACGACAGTATTTTGGACGCTTGTTGTGGAGAAGGGGGGGGGGAGTTCTACCATAGAAAACTTCATCAGCGATTGGAACTAGCGTTCGATTCTCAGTTTCCAGATTTGGGCCCTACCGTTTTTCTAAATCTCTGAACATACTTGCTTGACTAGAATATGTAGAACTGCATGCGCTTTACAAATAAAGATAATGTAATTTTATGAGCTCTATTAAGAATACAAACACACAAATAAGGAGCAAAACTGCGACGAACAGTAGATTCCAAGACATTGCCTGAGGAATTTCTCCATGCTCGTCGTGACGGCACGTTTTAACAAAACTTAGTAGATATTTGCAAAATAAGTACCACAAACTGAACTTGTATATAGACCCACTTGGTGCAAGAGGCTGAAGGCGTTACTGCACTGCTAACTAAGATACGATTGAAAACTTATTTCACAACGCACAATTTAAGAACCCATACAAAAGTAATACCCGTGCAAAATCTGAATTGACAGTGAAACGTATAAACATTGCGAGACCATAAATGACTTAGCTAGGTGATGGGAATCAGATGATGCAAATATGCAGGCGGTCTATCATTGGAGCATTGGTCGCAAAATTAATCTGTTGCCTCCAAAGTTAAACAAGATTTCCGGGCTTGCAAATTCAGGAGACTGCCAGCTTGAAAACAGAACAAAACCGGTGGTTTCACAGGCTTAATAGGCGTTAATTCCATATAGAGAGAACATCTCCAGATCTTCGTTTGACGAATCGGCAGTGGTAGTTCGAAAATATTAATCATGGACGGAAACTTTTCCAGGGTTTTGTCGAAATGCCGAAGAATTGCAAAACCATAGATTGAGGTACCTGCCGTCGTTATCATGGTTGCTATATAGGGCGCACCCTTACAATTCCTTTGAATATTCGACCATCGTTCATTGTAAAACTCCGTTGTACTCTTAAGACGAAACTAGAATTTCAGATTTATAAGCAGTCTTTCGGGAAGCTGGAATATTCGACAAGATAGCAATTTGTAAGGCTTCCCCACACGACGATATTCACAGAGTCAAGTAACACTCCACACGTAATGTCTGTACTCAACCCCATCAGGGCAACTCCTGTCCTATGTTGCTCTGACTACCATGATGGGCTCAACTAATGCTAATCTCTTCTTCTTCTACTCCGCAAATACAATAAAATTTTTCAGACAATTTCGACAAGCATAAATAAATGCCAACATCTGAAGACTCCATTAAAGAAGCAATAAGGATGTAACACCAAAAATACAATAGACATCACAAAAAGTGGGTACTGCTCAAAAAATAATTAATCGATACCGCTACAGAAAAATTGTCGAAATACTTTGCAAATAGGGCTTTCGTGTTAGTCCAAACATTGCCCAGAACTGGATTCTTCCTAACACAAAAAGAAGGGCAATCCTATGTTTCACTATCAGCAGGGCACTATTTTACGTTAAAAGGTCAGTGCTGCCAAAGCGTCTTTATTTAAATTACCTTAACTCTTGCAACTTCCTCTTATCACCAAAACTTGTAGAACGGTGTAGAAGATCACAACAAAGGCACAAAGGATGAGTTTTAGAGATGCTAACAGTAATGACAGGACTCTGATATAATATTTTACTGGATCAAGTGAATAATAAAGCATATAATGGCAAAGATGTTTGCTGCCCACAAGAAAAGCATATAATAACAATATTTTCACACAAAGGCTAACAGAGGTTATGGACACAGTTCTAATGAATGAAATCTAACAGAAATAATTTCAATGTTATGCAATAATTGAAAAGCAGAATTAGAATTCCACTCTTCAGAGTATTTGGAAGTAGCACTACTTCAAAAAAAAAACATAGAAAGTGTAATATGAGTGCCACTCCATATGCCAGTAACAGGACGTTGTACAAACAATCAAAAAACAATATACCTTACAACAGACAATGGACTAATAGAAATATCTTGTGTTGGGCGAGTGTTGCAAAGATGTAAGTCTGCCTTACACTAAGTAAACAATGGATTAAATCACGAGGAGATTAGACTAAGAATTACACAACAGGCGCAGAAACACCGCCAACAATACAAAACATTCTCTATACTACCAATGACGAAAGTTGTATAATCCATGGCTCTGAAAGCCAACAGTTTATATAGCGAAATAAAACGGAATTACTGACAAAAGCTGAGAACTTTCGGGGAAAGTCTGCAAGAACATATTTGTGACATTATGTTGCTACTGATAAATCCCCTTTACAGTTAGTTACGAGCTTCTAGGGGCCAGCTTGCTTATAGCAAAGAGAGGAGATCATACAAAATACTTGTACCTTAAATGATATTGATATAAATTCTTGTTATTTGGGGGTTCCACTGGGTGAGTTGGATGCCAACGATGAGTTTGGTGATTCCACCAGGAAAACGTCCTCGGTGATAAGCAATATGGCTACGGTATTTAGATCCAGCTATATACTTCAAAATAAAACTGTCCTGCTCTTTACATTTATACATTTAAACGAGTTAGTCCTACAACTGTGATTTCAAGGTTTCTCCTTAGTAAAAACAATATCGATAAACTTAACGCAAAGCGGTAAGGGTGCCACTGCACTCCTAACTGTGTATACCCCAAAACTTATTTTTTGCATTTCCGGGACTAAAGTAGCTCATTTAATCCCTAGGGACTAAAGTAAAAATGATACCGTAACTATGGTAAATTTATGTACACACGAGGTTAGTAGGTTAGGTTTTGTTTGTCATTTGACACACACTGACGCAAAACTTAATCTGCAAATCTCGAATTTAACATATACTGACAATACACTTCAGTACTGTCAACTGATTGAGGCTATCCAGGACCTGCTGCAATTCAGTTTTTAATAAATTGTAGTTGTCAGTTTCCAAATTCACAGATTCCAAATTTTGGAAATGTTTGATGATAATGTTCCCAAAAGTGCAAAAAAATAGCGTATATACCTCGGGACTAAAGTGCCTAAATCCCTTGAGTGGTTGTTGCCTTCGGGCTTCACCCTCGAGGCAACAAACTCCACTCGCGGGATTAAATGGTGCGCTTTAGTCCCTCATGATATAATATACAATTAGTGACCTGTACATTTAAATTAACTGTCACATTTTTTGCTGTCATTGCACGTCGAAAATCAGTAATTTGGAAACTTGCCCTGTCATTTGAAGTATTTCGAAAAAGAAAGAACGGACGATAGGCTCACGAGAGGAATGCCAATGAGAGAGATTGCCACTTAGTGTAATATAAGTAGAAATACAACTTATCTCCTGAATATCGAGCTCTGTGGATTAGCACTTAGCATGTCTGCTTAGCATTAAGGGGTCGCGGGTTCGATTTCCGTGGCCGTCAGCTCTGATTCAGGCCTTTAAGTGGTTTTCCTGAGTCAACAGGGTTATGTTCTCTGAGGCGAATGCCTGAGTAGTACTTCTCCACCTTTTCTGTCCACTTCAGTACTGCCAACTGATTCAGGCTACCCAGGACCTGCTGCAATTCAGTTTTTAATCAATTGTAATTGTCAGTTTCCAAATTGACAGATTCCAAATTTTGGAAATGTTTGATGATGCAAAAAATAGCGTATATACCTCGGGACTAAAGTGCCTAAATCCCTTGAGTGGTTGTTGCCTTCGGGATTCACCCTCGAGGCAACAAACTCCACTCGCGAGATTATATGGTGCACTTCAGTCTCTCATGATATAATATACTATTACTTATAAAGCGTATAAAGCACCAGCATCTACACCTCAAGCTAAAATGAGGTTATCGATTGTATATACATACATCTAAATAATTGACAGTAATTAATTTAGCAGTAATCTCACTCGTCTACAAGATGCATAAATTAAAGCAAGTCAGATCTTGACAGCGAAATCTTTGTCGAAACCAGTGCATCGGTAGCCGCCAAAGTTGAGAGAGATTTGCGGGTTTGTAAATAGAAATAAAATGGACCATGCCAAAGGTATACACCAACGCAGTAAGTGTTAAGTATCAATCCTATTAAAGGAAAAATTCTGCAGGGTCTCGTCGGAAGAATGTACACCAATAGTTCAAAGATTACTACGAGCAATTAGCTTGAATCCGCACGTTGACAACGAGAGGTTTTTCTTGAACTGCGCTGAGATGTAGGATGGTTGCAAAGCAATAGATTAATCTACAGAGCGTCGCTATATAGGGCATAGCAAAACAATGGAAGTTTATTTGAATGCATCTGATCACACGTCGATATGAAATTCTGCTCCAAAACGCACCTGTTCTCGAAATCTTAGCAATAGTAATAAATTCTGCCAAATCGGTAGACCAAAGAGCGTTTTGCATGACTACAATGAAGAAAAAAATAACACACCACGTGACACATCTTTGTTGCTTTACTGAAGATCTGTCCCCTGCGCTAGCTTGACGTTATGGGCTCAACGAAATAACGATATAAGATCTAAACAGACACGGTATTTTATAGATGTTCAAGGTCATAATGAAGAACGAGCAGAATAGATTGAAGCGGTGTGGTGTATATCGAGTGGGTACCACAAGAATGTCTAAGGAGTGCGGCTATATAAATTTTATCGCCCAAGAAAGAATAAAGAACGTTCGGGTGGATATTGAAGAATATAAATAACTGATGATGTGAAATACAGACATATCGTCATCTGTCGGAGTGATCTCTTTAGACCTGACCATTTTTCTATTTTAAATCTATAGTTCGAGCATTTCCAGCAAAAGTCATATCTAATATTAAACTTCTGTTCAAAATATTTTTGGAAACCTGTTGCGTCAATTCTATAGCTTATTTCCACGTTTGCCATGTCGAGATAAAATACAAAATGACCAAAATAAACCTTTAAACTTAAAATGCATAGTTGCTATAATAGTAATTTATTATACAAGACGATAAAATTAAATTTTATCCACGAGTGAATCGTTTAACGTCGAGACGAAGTCGAGACGTTAATGATTCAAGAGTGGATAGAAATAACTTTATCGTCGTGTATAATACAATATTTTTGTCTATAGCAAGAACTTTAACAATTTAAAAAGAAAATAGAGACAGTCCATGACATTTCAAAATGTCAGTAGCTAGATTGGGTTGCTACGATAATGCGAAGCTGTCATATTTAATTTAAACAAAAGTTAGAAAATTAAATTACTTTATCTATCCTTGATGTTAAAGTGCTACTTTATCTACCCTTGCTGTTAAAGTAAAACTTGATCTTTTGTTTTGAGTTGATAAAAGCACACTTTAACATGTGCTACAGAAAAAATATTTTTTATTCACAGTTACTATTATTATTATCGTATGACTAACAGCAACTTATAACAGGTTCAGTAAATATGTTTAAAAGTTTTGTTGAAAATTTTTGTTTCTCTATTTTATAGCAAACCATGCACTTAATGTTTGTAATAGAACGCATCATAGTGTAACAGTTTTTGACTTTCAATACAAAACAATAGCTTTTGGATGTTTGCCCAATTGACCGACAGGATTTTCATCCAACACTGACAAAACAATCTGCATCCGGCGACAAAACTAATCGATTGACAAGCGCAAAGCTCCAACAAAACAATTTAAAATGTTAATCAGATTATTTTGACTATCCCACGGAATCCAGTATAAATTAATTTTTATTTTACACCATTAGGTGCCCTTAACCGACTGTCTTTCCTTTTTTATAGCGACAGTGTTAAATAATTCCTCCCTTGTGATGCTAATAAGATAAGTACCTATAATTGAAATTCAGAATATTTTTAGATAAACACTCGACGCAACCTGAGCTAACTTATTTTCACTGACAAATTTAAATTAATCGGTTTCATGCTGCCAACATATTATTATGTCGGTAAAAAATTATTATCCATGTAAGCCATTTGGAAATTTTAGAGCTAAGTTTCTTCTGATTTTCATCAATGTTTGCATGATTAAAGGACATGATTTTTAATTCACTTGACGAGGGACTAAAAGATTATCCACTGTACTGTATGGGTCAGTTAATTTCCCATTTTCTCTTGACTATTAGTTGTTGCAACAAATATGCTTTATAAACCGCTTTGCCGTTTCACAATAGAACATAATTTTTAACTATAGAGAAGCTCATTATCTTATTTCGTACTTTCTCGTTGCTTTAAAAGTAGACATTTTGGGCTTAAATTTTGTAAAATCACAACGCTTCTTCTTTCAGACAGAGCTTTGTTGCCAAATATGGATAATGCCAATGTAAACTCAATTTATTACTAAAATGTTTACCTCTATTTTTGATATGCATACCATCATCGTTACTTAATGGTGGAATTTATTACAATTCAAAATTCCTAAAATGAAAATACCGCGATAGCTGATTGAAGGGGTAGTTATGATTAGCCACCGCACCTCAAAATAGAGTTGAACCACAATGGTGTATGACAAATGTGGAACAAATTATTAAATGCTAACTGCTGTTTAGGCCCAAAGATGTTGTAGGAGCCCTCCTACCAAAACAATAACTTTTCCTGGAAATACGAAAATTACGAATGTGGATGGTGAATGGTAAATTGTTGAATTAAAATAATACAGAACTCAAGTCATTAGAAGCTGTGTCCATTAGACCTTGGTGTATATAGCTGACATTGTGATATAAGTCAGAATAACCGAGAGAATTGGTTGGTAAGCTACCCAATGCCCAAAACACACTAGTAGTTCACATGATGTTCAGCTGAAGACTACTGGAGGCAGAATTCGAATAAAGCTTACAGTAACGCATTAACCCTTCGCCCCTTTACCTGGAACATCAACAAAAAAACTTGTCGTGGTCGCGTAGAACCGGACATGTGAAATAATCTAATAAGCTGTTAAAGATATATTTTTATGCTCCCCTATTTCTCGATAACTAGTTTCTCAAACATTTTTATTTCGCCTTTACAATATTGTTTGGTGACTAACCTATAAATTCTATGAAAATTCATAAAAGTTCTTTGATCATTTTCAATTTTTGAAGAGGTATGTTGAAATACAAACAATATACATCCAAGATATTTAATTAAAATTTCTAACAGAGTACGCACAGATAGTTGTCCCCTATCAGTCTAAAGTACTTTCAAGGTGAATTTCAACAGGAAAGAAGTTTTGAGGACAGCATTAAGAATAGACATTGTACGGGGTCCAGAGAAAGTTTTGAAGCCCCAGGATCGTTCCAGAAGATTTTTATTGCAATAGCGTCTCTTGATTTTGCAGTTGGCGTTAGATTTGGATCGAGTCGCAGGAAGTTGAACAATTGCAGGTTATCTCGTCCTCTGTTACGTCACGGAAAGAAACAAGAAAAGGTTAGCAACACCAGTTGAATCATAATTGCATTGTAAATATTTACCTGACGCGAAATTTGTGGTTTCTTGGTAATTTTGCAGTAAATTACGCTAAATTGTTGTGCAGAAAACCATTTGTGTTTTGCCGTGAATTTAAAGGTTATAAACTGTCAGATTGAAATTTTTGGACGTTTGCCATACTTGTGCATAAATTAGACTCAATAGTAAATATTACACCGGATGTTACAACTCAACCCATTAATCAGAGTTTTCTCATGCTAAGGCGAAGCGTTTATTTTTAAATTTGATTGCCAATGAATAAAATAGAAAGAGCAACAAACCATTTATATTTATTTTGCTAATTTTAATAAGCCCTGAGATCGACGACAGTTTGAATTCTATATTAAAACCACTTGTATTTGTGTATTTTTTTTTTATTTTGTTCCACAAGAAGGTGTCATTACAATATATGCGAGTACATTGGCGTAATATCAATAATTTGATAGGTTAAATAAATATTATAACAATTCCGCCGAATTTATTTGTACACACTAATACCCTGCACTTTAGCAAATAGTTTTCATTAATAGAATATAATAAAATACTTTGTAATATTTTTTCTGCAACTTTTATGGATATATCAATTGAAAAGTAATGCCAACGTGACTTATTAGCTTATTATGCGATTGAAATGAGAGGAAACTATTTGTGTCCGAACCCTGTTAAAGGACAGATACGTCAATTTGACATCAAGGCACCCTAGTTCCATCACGATATCTCATAAAGAAATTCAACGCAATCCTCTCTTTCCATCGGCATATCAGTGCCAACGTAAATTTGTCAATCTTCCATAACAAGTTATATATAACGGGATACTAAGACTATACTACTAACCCATTATATGAAAGAATGTTCAAATAACTGTGATTCATACATTTAATAACACTACACAAAACACCAAATCATATGGACTGATTAGCTAGTTGCCCATATTAGGTAGTGTTTGCCTGATGATCAGTTTTGATGCCCAGAAAATCTGTCGACAGTACTACAAGTACCCAAAATTGATGTAGCGCGAGGTTTCGATAGAGCATTAAAAATTATGCTCCTGAGCAATGATCATTTTAAAACGGCAGAAACTTTTCATTCAAATATTTGCAGACCCTTTTTCTGTAAAACCTGGTGGAGAACACAAAGAGGCGTACTTGCTCCGTGTACTTATTTAACATATACACCCACTGTTCGTACTGGCTGGCAATTTTAATTAACTCTCTCGCATATAAGTGCTTTTGGAGGTAGCGCAGCAGCCAATAATTTGTACATTGCTTCGAGTGATTAGATTTGGAACAATTTAGAAAGATTACGTATAATGTTCTTTAAGTATTGCACCTCACTTTTGTAAATACACTTAAGCATAAAACGTATACACAATGCAATTAAAATAAAGACAAATTTGATTTGGGACACGTCGAACAAGTGCTTTAACGCAGGCCGTGTAGCACGCCAGCGATGTTGTCTCAAGGGCTCTAAAAATACTTGGATGCTGGGCTGCCCCAAAGGCAAGTATATGCGAATAAGTGAATTAGAAAACCAACCAAAACGAAGCATTAATGTGTGTCGGCTGTATATGTCAAATGTGGGAATGGACGAAGGACGCTTTTTGGTGTTGGTGAAAAATTGTCGGAGATCTTTTTATGTTTAAATGAAAAAGTGTCTGTCAGTTGGACAATATTTTAAAATAAGGTAATCATTGCTCAATAGAATTATTTTAATGATCTATTACATCCTCGCGTGACACCGTGTTGTCAAACTCCTTTTCTCGAAGTTGCTAGCAATTCGGTTTACAATTTTGAGTGCTCTTTGTATTTTCGGCAGATTTTCGGCATCTAATCGTATTTATCATCAGGCAATATGATTGTTAGACCGAAATGTTTATGAATCCTTTTTAGTAGCAGTATTTCAAACACTTGACCCAATATGGGCAACCAGCTAATCGGTCTGTACGATCCGGTGTTTTGCGGAGTTTTATTAAGTTTGCAAATCACAGTTATTTGATTATACTTCCTTATAATGGGATAGTAGTACAAATTAAGTATCCGGTTATACAGGGTGTAAACGTGTAAACACTTTAACAATGAGATTTCTGTCGATGAATATTAACGGAGTTCCTAAAAGAGATCGCAAATTCAAAATCAGACATATTTCTGGATTTCTAGCTGAGCGAGCACGTTACCATTTTGGCAAAAGGAGCTAAAAACATCTCAACGGTAGGCTTTCTTTTTTTCTATTATTCGCTTAGATTCTATCTGCTCCATTTTTAGCTCCTTCTAGTTATAGGAAAATAAATTTTGTCATGTGAGCCCAGCCTCCCCCCTTTTCATTTGACCGATCTGTGTGTATGAAGATTCCATTTCTGCAAGATCCGAGGTTTGCTAAGTCGAGCAACCGCTCTAACCTATCGTAGAAACATGACTTCCGTGGTGGCGTTGCTTCTGACCAGCTTCCGATGTGCCTGTTTTCTACCTGGTGACCAGCGACAGGTTTGCTTTAATTCTTCCCTTGCATTAAGGAATTAGGCCACGATATAGCTACAACCTCGACTTTTAATTATGATTTTTTAATGTGTTATGTTGTGCGTTAGTTTTTAATGTGTTCGTCAAATACAAGACCAGCTTCATGAATACATAATGCAGTATAATATAGAGCTTACCAGTGTAAGGCAATTATTTTGAAGTCTTTATTTACTTGCGATAATCGTTTCACTGTCAAATCAATTTTTGGGACGTGTCTCATGTTCCATTCAAGTCATTATGATTTCTAACTTTTGATCTTTTAAAGCAATTCTGCATATTTTATTTGGAATTTAGAATTTTGGATATTCACTTCATGTTAGGAACCGATTAACGAGGTTGAATTATACTTAATTAATCCCCTACTTGCAAGATATTGAGCCAATAACCCGATAAAGTAAAACTTATGATTATTAATGAATTACTAAGCGTATGCCGGGTTATATAATGCCTTACTATGAACCAAGATCTTGGGGTCTATAGAGCCAAACTGATTTATTATTAATTACACAAGACTGTTCTTGCATATGTGGGTTTAGTATCAAATTCAATTCGAAACCGAAATTTTAGCTTTCTAGCGCTATTGGGGTTTTGCACTACCGGTAATGCAAATTGCTAATGCTACCGTAATTTTTTTGTGGACTACTTATTTTTGCTAAATAGTGGTAACTTTTGATTGGTGTATTTTTGACTTTTAAAAAGACCTTCTTTCACTATTGCTATTTTACCTGTGATATTTTATCTTGCTTGTCGTGGTTTATTTCTGTACTACCGAAAACTTTTGACTCATATAATTATACTGCTCTCATTTTTATGACTGCGAATTTTATTTGTGCTCTTGCCGTCCTCCCCCGTTTTCAGGGATTGGTTAGTAGCGCTTTTCGATGTATACTTTCTTTGATTAGCAAAGTCCTGGGTTACTTCCGCCCATATTTTTCTTACAGCTTAAGATTTGTCTTTTGTTTAACCCACAGCCAGCTACGATTCAGAAGTCGGCAACCTTAGTTTCTCTTCTATTTACTGTCTAAATAACGTAATACACTGATTTTATTCCGATAAAAAGAGGAAATTACGTAAAAAATTTTCACGTATATGATAGCGACAAAAACTCATTTTAGAAACCAGGCACTTCACTGGCCTCACCAATCATTGCTCTATATTAATGCATTATCGATATCGTCTTCCTATCGAGGTTGGCTCTGCTTCCGTCACTCTGAATTTAGGCAGCATCGCATCTCACGTCTTACGGTCCTTGAATTACTGCGTTGTGTTAAGTTAACCACATTAATTGTTTCGATAATTTATGTGGTAACTTACCGCCAGTTTTGAAATTGCCAGGTCCTTGCATATATGAAATATTTTAATAATTAGTCGTTTAACAAAATTAACTTTCGAGTACATCCCCGCTGGGGGGTGTAGATCGCTTTTTATAATCTGTAACTCACTAGGTTATCAAAACTAATTTCCATAGCTTGTATAACGCCGTTACATTACGCTTGTAGGCATCCAGTGTTCTACGAAGAGGAATGTCGCTGGATGTTTCAATTTTAAATATATAGTTATTTAACTCATTTATTTAATACTCAGATTGAAGTAAATTGTAAATTACCGGTTTACAGCTTTTCGAATTTGAAACAGTTTAGCAGGCCAGTTAATTCAAACTTCCCTCCCAACTGTTATCCTGTGAGCGTGCGTTTATGCGACGAGGAAGACAAATTCGCAGTTCGTTGCCACACTGACGCATTGTTCTTAATTTGAAATAGTGGTATACTTTATTTTACTGCCGCGGGCAAAATTATGCCACCCGATATTCAAATTACATTAGTCAACTTCATAATATTGTTATAAATTTAATTTTATGAATTAACGATCACAACGTAGGTTCAGTGTGCCAATGTCAAGTTTTCATTTACTTTTGTACCTTATATATTTATTAAATAATAAATGTCTTTAGCGACTATAGATGTCGATATAGTCATAAAATATAATCGAACCGTCAAATAAAATAACCTAACTTCATCACACATACTTTTTTGAGCGGATTCTTAAATTACATTCTTAAAAAATAAAATTATTGAAACTGGGTTTTATTGGAAATAGTACTTTGGGTTGCATGACTTCGTCCGCGGCATTACAAAATAGTGTATACATAATACTTCAAATTTATTAACTCTCTTTAATACAATATTCTACCAAAACTGAAGGATAGTAGAGTGAATAATGTAAACAAAAAACAAATTGCTTAATATTTAACATTATTACGGTTTTCAATCAGAAAATTAGTTATTAGGAACATAATGCACGTTAATTACATTGGATATATGAAAAATTTGTTCTCTAACACGAAAGAGGAATCCAAACAAATTAATTTTTAGTCCTGCATGATTTAGCATAACGTATACCACTACAAGCTTTAGCTATTAATCTTAAAACGGTAAGGCTACAAATTCGCGCAGCGGAACAGAACTAACAAGCGATTAATAAAGCACAGCAAACAGACAGCAGACAAAAGGGTTTCCCTAAAAACTGAATAAAAATAAAACCTATTTTTCTTAGTCTCGTTCGGTTTGCCGAAGTTCGAAGTTCGCACATTTGTCTGCTTTCATGAACTCCCCGACAAATAAACTTGCGTAACAAATGCCCGCTCACCTTCCAATTAGTCAGGCTGTTTGTGCAGTCGCCGATATAACCCTCAAATTAGGCGATATCGATATAGGACAATAATCAAGCAATATCCTCGACTGCTCGAAGACGCACGTCGGCCAATGGCACGTGCCCGGGGATTCTCGAGGGGACCTTTGACCTAATCGAGTTTACCTATCAAGCCGTGCGTACACTTCCCGATAAAGTAACCCGTTGAAGGATGAGCGTTTGATGCTCAGATGACGTTCTTTCAGCACGGCTCCTAGATTTGACATTTCGTTAGCGTATGTTTTGGTGCTGGTCCTTTATCTTTGATCAAGGACCTTGTTAACTTCCTTGGAGGTACGGCAGCAGCACCGGAACATTTCATTTTACCTACATCTATTTTTCTTTAGGTTAATTTAAATATCTATGATCTAGTCTTGAGAAGAGCATTTGATAACTAGAAACTTAGAATATTTGATGCGACATATTAGCGCATTAACTAGTACCCCCAAATTATAGACAAGAAAGTTTACTTTTTTTGTAAAATAACTTGGTAGATCAAAATTCTAGAGGCGTAATAAGGAATAATGTTGGAGTGACATCTTTACAAAGTCACTAATCCTATGTAAACCCTTGTTTCATAGTATCCAAGAGCCGAGAATTATTACAGTTTTCTTGAGTAAATAACCGGTCAGTTTGCAAGATAATTATACACAAATTAATTCTCCAAGGTACAAGTGTAGCTTGAAATACTATTAATAACTTTTTATTTTCTCGCGCTTACCATTGCAATTCTGAGTTTCTCTACATCATAACTGTAAGCAATGCCGCACAGTGCCCAGGGATTGCCTATAGAAGAAAGATTGCTCTACTACTCTAATAAGAAAGATCATTTATTTCCCGATGAAATGTCACAGTAAAGTTGTCACGCCAATTATTATTATTAGGTATAGTGAAATATTAGCCAGAATTTTCGATTGTAACGTCGTGATTCTAGTATTCCAAATAACTAGCGTAAAGGGACTACCAGTAAGGGACGTAGGTATAAAAAGGTACATATTGTATCTACTAGTATAAGCAACAAGGCATTAACCGATAAAACCGCCAAGTTTGGGACTTATCGTAATTCGCTCCTCCGAACTATACAGGGTAAATGAGTAACGACGGAAACATCGCGACGGCTATGATTAAGCACCAAGAACTCATGCATTAATAACGACAACAGTGAAACCTAGAAAAGTATTAATGACAATGACCAACATAAACGCACTTGAGTTCGTTATCGCCAAACGAACCCAGAGCATACGGGACCGCTTAAGCAAAAAGGTACAGATTAAGCAAAGCAAATGTAGAGCATACATTAGCATTTAAGGAAAACTAATGATTAGACAGACTCACGAATATTGTCGTTGAAAGGACCTTCTCGGGCGCAACGCTTCCGTGTACATCATTAGTGATAACATTGGTTGTTGCTAACCCACAGTCTTCGTTTTAATCGCAAGTGACGCATGTGACTGAGGTTATCCCGTTTGTTATTATTGTTAAAATTGGGTCTTCTTTTACATCATGATATCTTTCCAGATGTGTTGTGATCATCCTAGTATGATACGTTTGGAAATGTCTCGTCCAGAAAATTTCTCTAAGCGCTTCTATCTTGGGTCATTCGTAGAACATTTTCCCAGGGTTCCTCGAGACCCTTTTGCGTTATGTCGATCCAGCGTTGAGGAGATCGTCCTCGTCTTCTTTTTCCATCTGGCTTTCCTTGTAGTGTTTTTTTCCATGTTCTTTCTCCTGGAGATGTGGCCAAATGATTTGAGGGATTTCTTACAAACAAGTGAAGAGAGCCGAAGTTGGTGCTTAATTGGTTACGTAACAGGAAATCGAAAGTTTATATAAATGTAAAATTCAATCGTACTTGATGGTCGAATTTCGTTCATAATAATTCAATACACGAGCATAATTTTCGCAAACAGGTGCAATTTGGCAAACCCAGGAATTTTCCTTTGAAATCTGCAAGGCGCGCTGCTAGGCACCCAATATTAAAAAAATCTCAACTTCACGGCCAGGTTGTGAGCTAGAAACAAAATGGAAATTCCGCGGTTGCAGATGGCTGATTTTTCGATTGCCGAAGTCTGATATTTCCAACGTGCACGGACTCTCCCTTTGACGGCGACTGCTAGAGTTCAAACGATGAATCTACAACGTGAAAAAAGATAAATAATGCTGGACGTCGCAAAACAGCAAAGAAAAATAGAGCAAAGAAGGAAGCCTGAAGCAAATTTGACAGTACAGTAATCCGCGTAGAACTAAGAACCTACTTCGTATTTGGGTGGTCATAGAAAATGCTACTTCAAAAGAAAAACTACCATATCTCGAAATACTCCGAGGATGTGGAGACCCAACAACAGGACGAACGCTGTCCCTGTACCGACGATTCAGACGGGTAAAATCCACACATGGCCCGACAGCCACAGGAAGTCCCATGCGAACCCGTCGAGTAGCTTCGGTAGCGAGAATAAGAATAATGCCGATTTTCAAAAAAGGAAGCATGGCAGAAAAAGTACCTCCACCTCAAAGTTGCACACTGCCAAAAAATTAAAAACGATGTGTTTTAAAACAAGTGGCGAAAAACAAGGCGGCGATAATGAGCAAATTCTGCCATAAATGCCTTCTGCTACTATTGCGTTATCAGCAACCTCGTCGTTATCATCTAGAAAAACCTAATTGTCATCAGCATCAACATCTAAAACTGCATAATCTTTAATCCTTGAAACAAGTGCAACCAGTATCTCAAAACTCAGAACATAAGAGAGACAATACCGTATTTCTTTTAAATTATCAGCATCCACCAGTACACCATTGGAAGATTAAACGAAATAGCAGTGTTATTGCGACACAAATGGTGCAGTTCCAGATATATTGCACCTGATGTTAAACTTACCTAGGTGTAGTTCATACTTGACTACGACCAGATGCTTCATTAGCCGCCAAAAGTTAGTCGAGAGTTGCGGGCTTGGATAAAACCGTTTTAAAGATATTGACGGGAAATTTCGCGTTGTTCTAAAGCAAACTGGCTGAAGACCTTTCGGGGCTGTGTCGGCAAGATGATAAATAATGGACAGTGGCAGTTGAAAGACTAGCTACCAACGCAGGCGACGTTCTACAAGCTAACAATAAAATATTTTTCTAAGGCTGCTCTGGAACGATACAAGGGTTTTCATTGGAAATCTATATAAAATTTCGGGATGCCCAAACAAGGCAAGATTAGTATTTCAGAATGATAAGTTGCATTTTGGCAAGCTCGATCTATCCGACAAAAGTCGTAATTTTTCAACATTGACACACTGAAAATCTTGCCAAACAGCTCCATTCACGGAACAATTACGCTTACATCATTCAAACCCTCGACTGTCCCTGGACAATTAAAGGTCTGTTACTCCACGATTGGTTGTAATATATTTCGGCTTGTAGTAAGAATCCTGGTTTCAAAATTTTGACGTAAGCTAACTATTATTTTTCTGGAGTAAGGCTGGCTGCAATTTTATTTCCACTATTGGTGGCTAACTCATCCTCATACCGACTTTAAGAATTATCGAAATCATGTGACCGAAGTCACAGAGCAGTTCATCTGTCTTAATAATTTCAACGCCATGTTGTCTGCATTAATCTAATATCAGGTAAATTATATTCAGACATATTAAACATTGACCACACTATGAACGCCTGGAAATGAAGAAATATTTTTGCCATTTTATTAGATCACTTCACGTTTCTAAATATGTGTGCTTAAGATTCCTTGTTTATATTGCCATTATCAGATCACATCGAACTGTCAAAAGCTGGCAGCCGTGCGTGTTTCTCCCGAAAGGCATCACCTGTTCTTATCGCATCCCAGAAACAGGAGGCGATCAGCGCGAATATGTCGTCCCCTGTGCATTGAATCCCTGGCTGGCCGGCTCCAATATCGCACATTCCTAAGATGCGAGTTTTTCATGCGAGCTCGCACGAATTGCAGAAATCCCGAGTCCCAGAAAATCGCATCTGCCGCGTTTTATAAATTCTTAATCTTCCGGGGCCTCCCGTCGCAGTTTGAACTCGCGCCGAATATGAAGACATTCACACAACCCGGCATTAGGGGTTGATTATACGAAGGGCGCGTGACCTGCATGCCGACCCGAGGGACGGCGACGCAAAGCGGCGAAAAGGCAGACAAACCAAGTGTGACTTGGGAGAGCGATTTGTTGTTCAAATAAACATCATGCGAAGAAGTGATAAACGGCCCGGCTGCTCCTGTTCCTTTACGGCTTTGTAAATAGTCGCCCTTTTCTTATTCTTTTAGGGTTGTTTACGGTCGGCATTACTTCGAGCTTGTGTGCGAGGGCTGCTCTCGTGACATGTGGGATAAAATCAATGATAATGCTAGTAGACTTAGGTTTTTTTAATTGATTATATGGATACCTTTTTCATTAACTGATAAATTAATTTAGATGACCATGACCGCTAATCTTTCTTTCTTCCATAGTTTTCTTAGCCTTCTTTTTTGAGTCCTTTCCAATAGTACCCCTTGCAGCAATTCTTTTCGCCACCTTTGTTCAGACATTTGATTGAGATTGCAGCATTGCGGACAAGTAACTTGATTTCAAGAGATGATGTAGAGTTATATCCAGCATTGCGTTTAGTTTATGTCGTACATATTCCACGAGATGGACACAAAATATTTTACTTTATCTCTCTGTAGCAATAGATTACCACTTTAACAAACGTGAAAGGGCCAGTTGAACAATCTTTCAAACATTGTCTTAGAGGCGTTATAATTATATGCACTTCCCTGTTTGATTTACGTCATGTTTGAATTATGATGAGGCGCTGTTATTACGATATCAACAGCTTTCGTGTCTCTCTTTGTTAGATATCGCTAGCGGTTTATTTTGAAATTTCTGGTTGACGTTGTTCTGCCGGAAGTACGTCATCTCGATGCCCGACAGGGTGGAACATGTTCATCTCCAGAAAAACGTTTTTTGGCTCAATTGTTGAAGTAAACTGACATGTTTTGTGGTGGCGCTCCGGAAGAGGGATATAAAGGGCCGCCATACCATTGGAAATAAAATTCCAGAAATTATCGTTTCTTTTGGTCGCCCTATCGTGTGTTAAGCTTAGCTTCTAAGGCTTAGTAAATATTCCTCGTAAGTAACCAATACTTGATCGAGGTCCACACTACACATCGTTTCGAGTTAGTACAGTTTTGGGCGTGCAGTTTGTGTATATAATCGTCTCATGCTTGATGTAGCATGTCTACGTTTGTGCTCTGTATGCAGCAAACCACCGACTCGCTCTAAAGTGTTATAAAGTTCTTCCACAAGCGTAGAAATTTCTTTAACTCTTTTGTCACTTTAGTAATATCTCATTTATTGTATAAGAAACTTGTTATTGAGTAAAAATTTATTTGATTGAAATAAGAGACACGCTACTGAAAGATATGGAAATACTTCGACTGTCATAATATTTGAGAGCTTTCTGCAAGCAAAATATTTCAGATGAAATTGCTTATGTAGGAGATGTCTGCCAGACCCTTGGGCGTTTCCATTTAATTAAGGTGCTGATAAGACAAGTCACATAAAGAGCATTTTCTTTCTGCATTTCGCAGTAACTGCAAGTGCTGAAGAAATAGTGTTGAACTAGCTGACTCTTGCAGTAACTCCCGCCCGAACTTGAACAGGTAATCACCGACGATTGATGTCTTTGTATCGGCCGTATTGCTTAGCCAAACTCGGTGTTTTAAAACCGACTTAGATCATAAAATAGCATGAAAATACTTTCAGTGTATATCCCAACAGGCAATATATGGCAGTTAGTGTCATTTTTCCGATAAAGCTTGAGATATTAATTTTAAATATCATTATTACGCCATTGAAATTGCATATTGCAATTTCAAACGAACGATCTATTAGTGCATTTTTGTAATTATGACTGCGAGAAGATGAGCGTGTCTCTATATTTTCCGTAATTTTTATGATCATGTGATCCAAGTCATTACTTGTTGATGGTAGTTGTAAATTTCCAGAGTTGGTGGGTACTAGGGAAATAAAATACATGGGGCGCACCAAATCTGGCGTCTTTTCGAGGAGGGATAGTATAGGAAGGCAGATATGGGTGAAAACCACCTATTTATTTCACTGGCTATAAAACTGCAGTGAGAGAGTAAACGAGGAAAACCATGCATAGTGGCTGTGTTACGATACAAAACCTATTTCAAGACACTTCGGGATGCGAGATTGCCACTAAGACTGCTTGCCCTAAATACTCATGGACAGTCTAAAAACTACAGCCGAAACACTCAGCGAGATGGGAACAATCGTGACGACATATACAGGGTGTTGAGAAATAAGGGGGCGCCACGAGTTTTGAGTAAGGTCATACCCAGATTTGACAGAAACTCGAAGAGCCAAAAAGGGTCGGACATGGGGTTGAATTTGGTTGCGGGAATATGGCTAGATGTAACACGACCAGAAATAAACTCGAAACTGGTGATCCGGCACCCAGCACGTTCCTCGTTAAGAGCGAAAATATATTCGGCAAGCACTGGCAAAACGCCGAAATATACGTAGATTTCCCCGGGATTGTGTTGTCCTCCGTTAAATAATCCGCACGGTGCGTTTAAACGGGCCAGAAGCCAAATATGGAACGATAAGGAGAGAACAACAGGGCTTCATGAGGGTTGCCACAAAAGCACGAAAACTATCGCATAGCGACTTGCACTAATAGCGTTCTCCACAAGAGTTTTTTTTCAAATAACGAGAACTCACCTATCAAAAGATTTTACCAGGCGGTATGCAAACACAACGCAACCAAACGGTGCCGCCCTCTCCCCAAGCTTTGGCCGCGGAAGGGGGGTTGAAAAACACCACACTTCATAAACTTCCTCGTGACAGAATCCACGTTGAAGCGACACCGCAGCCGAAAAATGCCGGGGAGGGGCTGCTCGCTCGCTCCAAAAACTACCGATTGATATCCAATCTTGCACCAGCCAGACGAAAGGGAGATAAAACATTCACTTGATGTCATTCCTGCTCACGTAAACTTCTAAATCGAGCGAAATAATTCCTGCTGGAATCAAGCATCTGCAACGAAATTCCGTCCACAGACCGGATCGATAACAGACACCTCCGTTAAGCCTCCGTTGCAGAATTCGCCAAGCCTGCACAAATGTGCTGGTACAGCGGGAGTCAAAATTGGAGTACAAGACGCAAATTCTCGACTGTTCCTATCAACTGATGATGCAACGGTTCTGAATACGGGCACTCTTTAAATGCGACAGGGGTGCAAAAGATCTTGCGACAAGTAGCTACGAAAATTGGTAACAAATGGAATGCTGGAAATATTGACACATGAAGCGGTAAAAGCATGTACGAGTTGGGAAAACTCCAGAACACTATACAACAGAGAAATCGATTTAACGTCAGTATATTGAGTATATCTATGCTGGATGAGGGGACCACAGTCAAAAAGATGACGTCATGTAGTTTTTTTTTTAAATAGAACACCTTCTATATTGTACCATTTTTGAATTCTACGTTGAAAACTAAACACTTTTTGTGTAACCAACTATATCTCTAAATTCAGCGGTTTTCGAAATATTGACGTTTGAACATTGAAGATTTGAAACATTTACGCAGCTGTAAAAACCTTTCGTATCTCAGTTTTCTATGAACTATCACTTGATACTATTTTTCGATTCAACCAGAAATGTCCATTTTTTGACCGGAGGTCAGAAAAAAACATACTACAAACAAGGTAAAAATGGATTTATGCAAAACAGTTTCCATAACAAAAAATATTAAGACTATTAAATTAAGTGCCCAAACTGCATTCCATTAACTTCTTGGCAATATCTTAAGCGACTATAAAACTCTTCAGTCACATTTTGAAGCATAACCTCAGTTATGTTAGATATTTCTTCAGAAATCCTTTCTTTGAAGCTATTTAAATCTTCTGGTCTATTTACATACACTTTTGATTTTAAATAACCCCATAGAAAATAATCCAATGGGGTCAGGTCGGGCGACCTAGCTGGCCATTCGATCGATCCTTCTCTTCCAATCCATTTATTTAGAAAAACGGCATCCAAAAAATTTCTTACTGGTTTATAATAGTGTGGCCCCCGTCGTGTTGAAACCATAGTGCATTTTTTTTACTGATTTCTATTATTTTCTTCAGGAAATAAGGCCACTAGGTCGGGAATTAGCCGATTTTGCAAAAACTCCAAGTAAAGATTCGCATTTAAATTTTGCTCGAAAAAATATCCCAATTACTCGATTTTGTACTATTCCTGCCCAGACGTTAACTTTTTGAGAGTGTTGCGTATGACAAATCTGCATCCAATGCGGGTTTGTGTCAGACCAGTATTGAATATCTTGTCGAATAACGTGACCGGAAAGAAAGAAGTTGGCTTCATCTGCAAAAAGGATATTTTTCGAGAAGTCCGGATTTTCATCGCACTTTGCCATCATGTTTTCACAAAATTCAGTCCTGCGATCGAAGTCATCTTCAGCTAATTCGTAGACTAATTTGACTTTATATGGATGGTATTTTGCAGCTCTAAAAGTGTTTGAAACAGTCGATATTCCAATGTTATACTGATCAGCAATACTTCTTACATTTGTATGTGGATTATCTACGGCCGAAAGTAACACACTTGTTTTAGTTTCCTCGTGAACTGGTGGCCTACCTTAACTGATCCAGTTCCTCTAAACTTTCTATCTATGTGGCTTACCGTCGATCTAGAAATCTAATGTTCTAGATGGGTAGAGTAAAATAATTTACGCACCACTTCATGTGTGCGAATTCGATCACCATATCCAATCATCATCAAAATGGTAATTCGTTCGGTATCGCTAAGAAAATATGCCATTTTATCATTAACACTTTGACAAAATTACGTGTGACGTTTCAAATTGCAAAAATAATGACATTTGATTGATAGCATTGAAACTATCCACAGTCTAACACTTTTCGTATAACATCTATATATATATAATAGACTTGTCCGTCCGGGACGCTGTTTCAGCAGCCAAACCGTAAGAGATAGAGAAAAAAGTTATTAAAGTTATATGTTTGGAATGGTCATGTCAGGTCAGGAACCGAATTTCAGTCTCTAACACTAATTATTATCAATTATCCTAATCCTAACTTTTTAGGTTAGATTCTAGGCAAATTTTATCAAGGCGAATGCGACTGGTAGTTTGCTACCAACAATGACGTCATATACGTACGTGTGGTGAATACGCGTTCTATTTGCAAAACGGTCTTTTTTGTTTTATTAAATGAGACATTTGTCTCACTGGACTGCTAGTAACATTAATAATAATTTAGCGGTTTTCCAATATCAATGTTTTCAAATGTCAATATTTCGAAAACCGCTGAATTTAGAGATATAGTTGGTTATACACAAAGTGTTCAGTTTTCAACGTAGAATTCGAAAATGGTACAATATAGAGGGTGTTCCATTTAAAGAAACCTGCATGACGTCATATTTCTTACCTGGGACACCATGTATCCTAAAGTTTTACTTTACAAAATGGGCAACTAAAAATACTAATTTATTGACATGTTCGAGCGTTTTTCCGATAATGAAATATCTGAATTTTAAATAAATTTGTGCAAGACTTTATGGACTCATTGTATGCACTCAGAAATGAATTTCTACGAAGACATTGCACCATTTTATGAAAATTTAAAGAGAATTCTTTTTCTAACAAAAAGCAATGGCCTGACAGTTCTTATGCTGGAACGCTATGATCAGGTATAATATATTTTAAGACATGAACATAGACTTGGTGTATGAAAAGAAAGAGGCTATGTATTTTCTCGTTGTTTCTATATGTAGAATACCTAGAAGATGACTCTATACTTAGAGATCACTTGACAGAGTGTTCTACGTAATCAGCTTTCTTATATAACAATCAAAAGAACTTACATAAACTCTATACGTTACCTGTATCCATTATAAAATCGTCTTTGCTTCTCCAATGCGTTTCGGCAATTCCGGCTTTATTTTAGTCTGCCATGAAATAAATGAAGAGTGTTTTAGCTTTTCACGAAACGAACATTATTTATGTTGTAGTTAACAAAAAAGTGCGTTTATTTCTCTAAGGTTCATGTTGTGAATTTTTTTATTGGTTAATTAAATTCTAGTAAATTAGCTATTTCTCGACATGTTCATAATTTTAGACAGCTATTTTCAAACTCTGAATATTACAAAGTTTAATATTATCTTTTGGGTACATAATCATATTCAGCAAAATACAGAAACTCAGTGTTGTATTTACCAGAGTAGACATTAATTAAAGTGTAGACAGAGACAACCAGGCTACAGTAATAGCGTTGATAGTAAGACTTCTCTATTGGGACATATTTTTTTAAATTTTCAATATATGTATCAACTGATGATTAAACTTATTCTCGATTACGGCAACTCAGGGCTTCGACCTGATAAAGATGTCTGTAATAATGTCTCGAGATAATATCAACGTTTAAATAGCTGTTCTTAATAGCCTCAAGCGATTAATTCCTCAAAACTTCTCTTAATTACTGTCAACGAAACATTAAAGACGCTATAAATCCGGCCGTTTATTCGTTTGGAATTAATTTGATGCAAACTTAAAACGTATTTTGAGCATACCAGTCAGAATACAGCTTTCAATAATGTCCGCACTTCAGCAATTGCATTGACGCTGAATTTTTATAAAATGTTTATCAGAAATCTTTTGCAGATTATGTTCAGCGCCTTCCTTTACGGTAATTTAGTTCCAGTAACCGTTTTTCTTTGCCACTTATTAGGTAGTGATTTTAGGAATAATATGTAAATTTTGTCTGTAACACTTTTATGTCTTATTTATGATTTAACGTATTTAATAGGTTGAAATTGCTTTTTCTAATCACTGTTTATATTTTAATCCCAGTTTATCACTATGGCTACTATAATTTAAAAGACGGCCAAATAAAAATCTAGGATAAAAAATTTGGACTAGAAATCGCTCAAAATGATCATCTAAACAATAAATATACATCTTTATTTAAGAGCAGTTGTAATATTTGCTACTAAACATTCCACCCGAATATCTGTAAGTTATATTATGTAAAAAAAAATTAATATTTAGTGTGTGATGCAAGTGTGTAAGCATATAGTTAAAGCAATGTATGTGTTCTTTTGGCCCTATAAAAAATTCTTGTTCTATTATTTGCTATTCAACAATTTTTATAAAAAGGTAGAAGTCTAACAGTAACATCAAAGAATTCGTTACTGAGGCCGCTTGACATATAGTCAACCCAATATATTTGACATACGATGCTAACTAACTCAATATAAGGTGTCTATAATTCCCTTCTGTCTAAATATTAAGTTAGCAGGACTAAGTTGACTATTTTCGAAGTGCTCGTACTTTCCCTTGAATCTACCCATAAATTCAATTTTATTAAAGCAAAAACAGGTTACGATGTCTGTAGTAACGTACCAGGTATGGTGACATTAAGACTGAATGGAGTTGGGTATTCGAAGTTAATATGACACCTGAAACCGAAGGATTCGTTTATGGAGAGACTATAATACTAAGGGAAACAAAATATTGTTCGGCTAATAAAAAATTCTAATCCTAGTTACCTTGAAAATGTCTAGAAAGTTCTAAACGAAAATATTGTTACTGTGAATTTAGTAATACGTTTTGCCCTACCAAGTGATAATTTTAAACCTACTGAATCACCAGATCAGCTAACTAATTATTGACCAATCAACATTTTGCCATCCCTGTCAAAAATATTTGAAGAATTTAGGTTTAAACTCAACATTGCACTGGCTTTTGTATACACGCAATAAGTGGGTGGGAAAATGACGTAATTCTTCTCACGTCAAGATATCAGTAATTCTAAAGAGAGCATAGAGCGAAAAACTTGTGCGTGTGTGACCGTTATCGTTCCTTGAAAGCAGCTGTTTAGTACAGCCTTACAGTGCCAATTTTGCAGATTACCACCTTCGCCGGATTTACCCAGCTGCATCCCTGTAAATTTACTCTGCTACTCCTAACCACATTTTAAACTGTCGATTTATTCTTTATTCGACAAACAGAAGCGGCCCTGAAAGTCTTCAGCCATATCGCGTGTAGAATGACTCTGATTCGCCCGTCACCAATCTCTAATTTTGAATATCTACTAATCTATAATTGTATTTATTTTATAAGTAAGTTTACAGTTGTGCAAAAAGTTTTAGGGCGTATCTCCGTTGAATTTGCAGTAGCACCTTGAGAGCTTTGCGCCAGTTAATCAACAATGTTTTCCTCTATCGAATTGTTTCCCAGGCAAGCATGTCTGAAAATTTTGCTTTACGTGCTTCGTGACGTTACGAGTAGCAGTTAGAATTCCTAGGGATATTTGTTGCGGTTCTGACCTTTCGCTAGTGCCTGTTTAAATATCTTTTATTAATGTTATAGTAATAGAATTCTTAAATCTATTGTAGGTCTGATCTTCTTTGATGAATCGAAGTGCAGCTGCTCGTCTTCCTACAGTAAAATAAAAAATCGTTTTTTCGCTGTCGAAAGAAAAATTTTCCCGGTAGGAATTATACGAATTTTTCCCCGTATCTTTCAACTACAATTGTTTCGATTGTCGCAAGCATACTTATTTCAATTTAAGACTCATCCCACTTGCTGACGTACCAAATTTATAATATCTTACCACCATTTCAATTTGGACTGAGGGGTAATTATTAAACCAATCAATTGTTACCCCTAACGCAGATAACACAAACAAGTTTTCAATCCAAAAGAAATACTGGCAGTTTTGTCAAACAATTTTTAACAGGATGCTGCACAATGACCTGGTTTATACAGGGATATCATAATTAAAAACCACGTGACTAATGACGTTTGGGAATTTTGTAAATTCAATATTGCTTGCAAGTGCCGATTTGGCACTAACGTCTATGATAATTTTCTAACTTACGACTTTATTTGCTTTGCATCAATCATTCTTTTCAGACCTATGTCACTTACTTCGGAATTGTTTCTATGTAAATAAACTTTCTGTAGTACCTTAATTTTTAAAATATATCACGCTACTGTCGTTGCTGGTTTAAGTTTTATAAACCAGATTATTAACAATATTAAATGGGTTGCCTGTAGTTCCCTCAGAAACACAGGAAAAAAACAATTTTTATTTTAAAAATAGTATATTAAAGTATGAGTGGATAACAAGGTCTTTAAAACACGCGCGACTTTTCGAGCACGACGGCGTAGCCGGAGTGCTCGAAATAGAGCAAGTGTTTTAAAGACCAGTTATCCACGAATACTTTACGCTATTTTTTATTATACCTTTAATACTGGAAATAAATTACGCACTAAAAACTTTGAAATAATTTTTGTCGTGATAAATCGAGAGGGCATAATAATATTGCTACTATAGTTACGAGAATTATTTACGTTGTTGTCTCGTCCATGTCCGTTGTTGAATTCAGTCGTTTCCTTGACAACCTTTAAAGCTCGGCGAGCTTTAATCTCCTGTATTCGCACGCTCAGGCGTGTTTTAAATGGCGATTCTGATGCAGGTATAATAAAAAATACATTTTGTATTGCGTTTTTTAACTTGAAATATTAAACATTTCGTTCAAACTTATTTATTAGTATACTTGGGGCGTATTAGATCTTACCTCTCTACCATAACATTAAAATATGTCTTAAAAGTGTACAGGAGTCGTTTACTTTTCTATGCCCCCGATGGGGTGGTTTGCGGAAAGTTCGTTCTCCACATTTCGTTCGCGGGAAATTTCGTTTTCCCACATTTCGTACTCGGAAACTTCGTTTCCGAGCGAGCTCAATTTGTCTCTTAGATTACCGGGTGTTAAAAACGAGTGCAGCGATCGGAATGCAATTAGAAAAATGAAAGATATAATAATAATAATTTTCTTTACTACCCCTGAGCAAATACACAAAAAAGAGAAATAACAGAGGAAAAGCACTATCAACTCAAACGGGTAACCACAAGGTGGGATTCAGCTGGTAGTAGGATATCCCACCCCTCTGATCTTCCATCCAAACCCTGATTAAAATAAATGAAAGTAGATTTGAAAAACTGCATAAAAAAAATTACACTACTATCTGTAACAATCAAGTCTACAATAGTGTTTAGACAAAATTAAACTTAAACAACTATTAATATATTAACCCTAGTACAATCAAAGGAAGTTCACAAACACATTATTCAAATACTTAATTGTCCAAGCTAATTGCATCCTAACTGATTGCGTAATAAGTCGTGACGCATTTTGTATTTAAATTGCCCAAAATTACGGGATATGTAATCCTTTAATACGTTATTGTAAATATGATATATTTGATAAGAAAAAGATCTTTCAAAACGGACAGTAAAGTGCTGTGGCGGCGAAATTAGGCCTCGGAATCGAGTATTAATATTATGTACGTCTGTCCTGAAAGTGATTTTGTTGTATAAATACGGCGGACATTTATTAATTAAAATTTGATAAAACAGAGTTGAACATTGAAGTAGCCTTCGATTATACATAGTTAACCAGCTGGCATCCGTCAGTTTATGAGATGTGTTCGAATTTTCTTATGCCATAGATGAAACGAAGGCACGCATTTTGAACTTTCTGAATTTTGTCCACAGTCACCTTGTCAATAGCTGGGTGGTAGACTGGAACACAGTAATTAAATTGGAAAAGCATTAACGCTTCAGACAGTATATTTTTAATTACGATGTTTAAGTACGACCTGTGTTATCTGATCTCTGTAACAAAAAGTGTTATCTAAAATAAGACCGAGACTTTTTACTTTATCTACCACAGGTATTCTTACATGATCAACATAAACATTTACAGAATTAGCCAAAAGACTACAGACATTTTTATTACCAAACAGTAAGACAGATGATTTGTCTGAATTAATTCTCAGGGAATGTTGTCTGGCAACCTCACAGATATACTGCAAATCTGAATTTATTTTATATATTGCTTCATCAAGATCAGGCATGTTAAAGGAGTAGTATAGTTGAGTGTCATCAGCGTATACAGTGTGGTCCATTAAGTATGCAACAAATGTAACATTTCTTTATTAGTTGTACAACCAAAATTTAAATACCGCCAGAAGTTAGTGCATGTTCGATAACCATATCAGATGCATTTAGAATGGCTCCAAGTCAAACGGCATACAGGTCAGGACAAAAAATATGAAATTCGTTCAAGAATAAAGTTACCTTATTTAAAAAAATATGGCAAAATTTTATTGAGAAAAGTTGTTTAGAATCAAAAGTTATGATGAAATACAAAGTCGGGCCTCCTATTAAAATTTTTAGAATTTTTTTGGAAAATTTTGTATTAGCCCCGTATTTTCATAAGAATTTGAAATAAAATTGTAAGCTTTAATTGTAAGTTTTTTATATGTACATTATTATTAGTAAAACATTTGCGTTGCAACAAACATGAAGTGGACGGTTACCTACAAAAATATAAATCCAAGTAAATTTTACAAATATGCTTCAAGTTGCTAAAAGTTATTTAAAAGTGATGTGGTTGTAGCTACTTTAAATACATATAAAATCAGAATAATAAAAATATGTATAATACCTACGGGGGTAATACAAAATTTTCCAAAAAATTTAAAAAATTCGAAAAGACGGCCCTGACTTTGTATTTGAGCATAGATTTTGATTCTAAACAACTTTTCTCAATAAAATTTTGCCATATTTTTTGAAATAAGGTAACTTTATTCTTGAACGAATTTCATATTTTTCGTCCTGCCCTGTATGCTGTTTGACTTGAAGCCATTCTAAAGGAATCTGATATGGTTATCAAACATGCACTAACTTTTGGCGGTATTTAAATTTCGGTTTTACAACTAATAAAACAATTTCCCATTTGTTGCACACTAAATGGACCACACTGTATATGTGTTTGGCAAAACTTTATATTCTTCATGAAAGTTGGCGTATATATTGAGTACAACAAAGGCCCTAAAGTGGAACCTTGGGGAACCCCTTGCGTTATGGGTAATGTTTCAGAGTAAGTATTCGCCAACTGTACCATCTGTGTTCGCAATAGCGTTTGCACCAAAACCGATAAATTTTAAAATTGTCAGTAATGTCTCATGTTTAACGGCTTTACGAAACTCCAAAATAACCAAAACAGTAATGTTGCCTTGATCCGCAGCAGTAAGAATATCGTCTGTGGCATTTAGCTGAGCAATTGTACAGCTATACCCCGACCTAAATCCAGATTGTACTGCAGGTAAAATATTATTACTATCAACATAGTCAGCAATCTGTATATTCATGAGCTTCTCCATGACCTTTGACCTCACGGGAAGCATGCTTATCGGCCTCAAATCTTTAAATTCTGATAGTTGTTTAATTTTCGGTATTGTTTTGACTATGGCATTCTTCCAGCACTGTGGAAATATACCATCAAAAATACATGAATTAATTAAATGCGTTACATACTGAATTATATTTGGACAATACAACTGAATCATGTTAATATCAATGCCATCACTACCCAGAGCAGTTGACTTAATACCTAATATAATTTTCTGTATATCTTCACTATCAACTGTTGTAAAATTAAAATTTAAACTTTTATATGCATTACTGTCGTACATTTCAAGGGAGGGCAGATTAGCATTGGCAGCATTAGAAATACCGTGTATGAAATAATTATTAATTTTGTTAGAATCCAATAAATTGTCGGGAATTTGATTTTGTTTGGCATTAGCAAGACCAATGGTACCCAACCGCTTCCACAACTCCTTCACGCCATTATTTTTAAGTACAAAATGAAAATAAGCTTTTTTTCCTGTTTGAACATCAGTGTAGTAAAATTTCGTAATGACTTATAATACTCCCATTGCTGCGGTAGCCTAGTTCTCTTGAACTTTGCTTTAGCCTTATTTCTTAAAGAAACGAGTAATTTCAAATTATCTTTCAACCACGGTACAGGAGAGTTACTGAATTTTTTCGTTTTTAAGGGAGCACGCTTACCAAAAAAAAAATTATATTATGATTAAAACACGATAATTTCTCATTTATATTCGAAATATACAAAAGATTTTGAAACTGTATCCAAGAGAGATCATCCTTTAGCAATTTAAGGTTTATATCATTCAGATTTCTATAAGTACGCATTACTGGCGTGATAACAGAAGCTGTGGTACGTATATCAACAAAGGACAAATCGTGATCTGAAATATGACAGTCAACTACACCACTTCCCGCTGTCGAACAGCAATTTGACACGATTACCAAATCAATTAATGAAGAAGAAGAAGCAGTAATTCTAGTTGGCTGGTTGATGATTTGCTGCATGTCCATAGAATCTAATAAATTTTCTAAGCTTACGGTAGCCGGATTTTCAAATTTTGAAAAATTAATGTTATAGAATCACACAAGGCGACTATGTTATCTGAGTATGTAAGCAATGAATAAGGGAGTTTTTCAAACTCATTTAAAAAATGTACATAATCCCTTCGGTGTGGATTATACAGCGATCCCAAGACCAATTTCTCCTTACCATGATGTACAATAATCCACTTTTGTTCAATATTATCGTGTGGTGTAGTAATTAAGGAATGTCTAATTGAGTGACGTATGTAAATACCAACACCCCCTGCTCGTCCATCACGAACCCTTCTTAAGAAAGTATAACCTTCGATATGCACAAATTCATCCAATATGCCAGGACTAAGTCAAGTTTCTGAAACAGTAAGTATGTCTATTTTATTTAGCTCAATAAAAACTTTTATATCTGAAATGTTAGGTAACAAAGATTCAACGTTAAGATGGCCTATTCTTAAAATATTAGATGACAGTGTAAATTAAAGTAGCACGACCATTCCAATAACTCAAATGATGAAATTAAAAATCATTAAATATTACTTCACAATCAACAGACTATTTACCAAAAACTAAGTATTTATGTAGTAGCAAATAGATAACAGATAAATTAATGAAATTTAAAGTAAAAATTAATAGCTAACTTTACAAAGATGCTCGTGTAGGTCTGAGTGCTGATAAGCGATAATCCCTTACTTACAGCACAGCAAAACCTAAGGTCACAATACAAGCATCATAGCAGCTGTAGAGATTAAGCCTTATCGTTTATTAAGTCTTCTAAACTTCTAATTTGTTTAATGCCGTCAGCAGTTTTAACAAGAATTTTCCCCTCACTACTCCACACATTTTTAGCACTGTACTTCTTAACCGCTTCCTTCAGTAACTGATGCCGGAGTCGCGTTAGATCTTTAATTACTACTCGACTATTTTTCAGAAGTTTTTTCTTACTATAAACCAGATGTTTTGAATTTCTGTGCACACATTTCACTATGATGGGTTTGTGATCAGGCTCTCTGGCGGGTAATCGATGACTGCAGTCTATCTGATCGGGTTTTATGTCCAATTGCAGATTTTCTAGCGCTGTCAAGCTGGCGAGCACTCTGTAGCGGCACCACATAAGACCCGGTGGGTCTTTTGTAGCTCGATTGAAGCTCTTTTGTTACGCTGGTCGCGCATATGTAGCTTCAGCCGGGTCCGAGAAAAACGCGGATCCGCTAGCTTGAACCTTCACAGTAGCGGCACGGGAGTAGTAGTGGGGCAGCGAAACTAGAGCAACCTGTCAATCAACCGATTAATTAAATCCGCGAATTAAATCCGCGGATTGACCTAATTAATTTCGCGGATTGATCTAATTAATTTTCATATGTGCTACTGATTAAATTACGCCTTAGCTACTGATTAAATTACGCGCGGCCATTTTTAATTGGCTTCTGGAATTACACGGCGGCCATCTTGGTTTTCTGGCGCGAATATTTGAATTTAAATATTTCAGATTTTTTTTCTAAGTTCAATTTTTTGATTTTAAACTTCCCGGGTGTCGTCCATCTTGGTGCGCGCGCCCTTCTCACGGCTGTCGTTTTTAATTTTGAATTTTCGCGGAAATATTTGAATTTCAAACTGGTAAATCTTCCGTCTCCCTCATCGAAGCTGCTCTCTCTCTCTCTCTCTCATGCACGGCGGCCATTTTAATTTCGCGCGAATATTTGAATTTTAAATTTTTTTTCGAAGTCACAGTTTTTGAATTTAAGCTTCCCGGGTGACGGCCATCTTGGCTTTCTCGCATTTATTTTAATTTAAAAAAAGCTATTTGCGTCGGACCCCAGCGGGATCTGAACCAGCAACGGCATTATTACGAGTCTGTAGTCTTAACCAACTGAGTTGGCCAGACGCTCGAGGTTAAAGGAATTAAACATAGTCACTTGCGTGTCACGATCCCAGCTTTACACAAACTATTTTTTCAAAAATTAAAATTATAAGAATGGAGTTGCATGGCTTGTGGTGTTAAATGTGTTGTAGTAATTTTAAAAAAGTGTTTTTGCATTTGGTTGGGCTATAATTAAACGTGCACAATGTAATTTCGAAAAGTTTGCTGCATCAATAAGGCAGAGGTCCTCAACATCAAATACGAATGGAATTCTGGACTGGGAGCGCCTTAAACTTTAAAATGCCACAATGAAATTTGTTCTACGACCCCATGTAAACGACTTCTGATTTTATTACTTGCAGCCTTTTTAATTTGAAATGTTGTGCACCTCAAACTACAGTTTTGTAAATTGCTAACGAATTTTTAGAAAATAAGACATTCAGCTGTACAATTACTTTTATATTATTAAGTATTATACGTAATAAGAACAATATATTTGTTTATTACAAAGTGTTTGTATTTATTTCTACTCTGCTTTTGTTTTTCACGAATCTGCAATAATTACAAAATCTAAAGCTAAAATATTAGTATTTGAAGTTACTTTACAGTTACAAAGTGTAAAATTTCAAAAAATCAATCTACGATTTCATAATGGCGTGATATAATTTAAAAAATTGTGATTTCTTTTAATTTTTGGCTATACATTTTATAAAAAAGTGTAAAACATTTACAAAATTATGCTTAGAAATAACTCTAAAACTGTTTTACATCATTTTCGTTATTATAAATCGTTTTGTAAAATGAAATGTGATAATTTTTTAAGTGAGATGATGCGTAATTGCAATATTTTTAGTAAATTTTTATCGTGTGTTAAATTAAAATGCCATTTTTGCATAATTTATGTGACATGATGTCAGTTTTTGTAAAAATTTATGAGATGCTGTATGATTGCGTGTTTTTATTCAAATTTTTGTTACTTTGGGGGTCAACACATACGTATTTTCGTAATTTTTGCGCGCTTTTATTCAAATTTATTTTAATTTGTTGTCAACACATACGTTTTTTCGTAATTTTTGCGTGTTTTTATTCAAATTTATTTCATTTGTCGTCAACACAGACGTATTTTCGTAAAATTTTACTATTTTTCAATGAAAGTTGTATAAAAATATTGTTTTTTGTCGTATTTGCAGAATTTAATGTGACAAGATGCCGATTTTTATAAATGTTCAAGGGAGACGATGTCGATTTTCTAAAATTTTAAACAAAACGCTTTGGAAATTGCGTGTTTTTATTCAAATAATAGTATTTGAAGCTATTTTACACATACAAAGTGTCGAAAATTCATATAAATTGAGCTACGATTTCATAATTTGTGTGATGTACTTTAAAAAATTACGGTTTATTTGTTAAACGTTTGCAAAATTATGCATAGTTTATGTAACATGATGGCGATTTTGTAAAAATGTATGTGAGATGCTGTGTAATTGAGTGATTTTTGTTCAATTTTCGTCGTATGTTGAGTAAAAAATGTCGTTTTTTGTATAATTTCAAGTGACATGTTGTCAGTTTTTGTAAAAATTTATGTGAGATGATGTGGACCAACACATTTTTCAGCGAAATTGTGTGTTATTATTCAAATCTTACTAAAACTGCTGCAGAAATTGCTGTTTTTTATTCAAATTTTGCTAAAACTGCAACAAGTTAGAGAAAAAAGTGTAAAACATTTGCAAAATTATGCTTAGAAATAACTCTTAAAACTGTTTTTACATCATTTTCGTTTTACAAAACGATTTATAAAACGAATTGTGATCATTTTTTAAGTGAAATAATGTGAGATGGTGTATTTTTTATCGCTTATTGGATAAAAATGTCGTTATTTTGTATAATTTCAAGTGACATGTCAGTTTTGTAAAATTTTAAGTGAAACAGAGCATTTTTCCAACAAAATTGTGTTTTTATTCAAAATTATGTTACTTTGTGGCCAACTGCGTTTTTATTTTCGTTCGTTTGCATTTATACTGGAGTTTTTAAAACTAAAACAGAACATTTATCAACGATATTCTCTGTTTTATTCAAATTTATGTTAATTTGTGGTCAATTGCGTTTTTATTTTCCTCCGTTTGCATTTATACTGGAATTTTTTAAACTAAAATACACTTTTGAGCGATATAATGACACAATTTCAGACGCTTACTTATAAATAAAAACCTTTTGCTTTTCGAAATGACTGTAGTATGGGCAATATTTTAAAAAATTCCACTCATCGCTGTTCGTCACAACATGCTTTTTCCAGGAGCGACAAAATCATATGTTCCCATGATTTTAAGGAGACGGCTTGCAAATTAAATTAAAAACGCGGAGGGGACAACCATTCTTATACAATAAGACTCGGATATCTTCGGACTCAACATCGAAAAGTAGCCGAAACACGGTAGCTGAAAGCAACGCACCTATATGAGTAAGAAAAAGATAGCCATGCAAAAAAATATATTAGTAGGCATGTTTAGTTGACAAATGTCATAATTAAAATTAGTCAAGCCTTCTCCAATATTTGCTACTATGTTTATCTCTTTCTTTACGTATATCTTCTTGTTCATGTTATCTTATTGCTGATATATATAATTGTGGCCGACAGGCAACGACCTGTTAAGCCAATTGAGGATGACAAAATAGAAAGTTCGGGGCTATAATGTCTTTTGTAATTACACATAGCCCCATAAAATTAACCATATTCTAACATTCCAAATATGACAATGGATAATAACCGCGGTTTTATAAATAATTTAATAATATTATATGAAACCTTTTCATACTTAGTATTTCAGGAATATATTAAAATCAAATTTGTAACTCGTTTTTATATTTACGATCTGCCTTCATCTCTTATCGTCGACTGAGCGGAAATTTCCTATAGTAGGTAGGGACAATGAGAATCTCGTTAATCCAGCAATATAGCAGGCACAAATTATAAAATAATTAATTATAGCCCAACCAAATGCAAAAACACTTTTTTAAAATTACTACAAACATTTAACACCACAAGCCATGCAACTCCATTCTTATAATTTTAATTTTTGAAAAAATAGTTTGTATAAGCTGGGATCGTGACACGCAAGTGACTATGTTTAATTCCTTTAACCTCGAGCGTCTCGCCAGCTCAGTTGGTTAAGACTTCAGACTCGTAATAATGCCGTTGCTGGTTCAGATCCCGCTGGGGTCCGACGCAAATAGCTTTTTTAAAATTAAAATAAATGCGAGAAAGCCAAGATGGCCGTCACCCGGGAAGCTTAAATTCAAAAACTGTGACTTCGAAAAAAAATATTCAAATATTTGCGCGAAATTAAAATGGCCGCCGTGCATGAGAGAGAGAGAGAGAGAGCAGCTTCGATGAGGGAGGCGGAAGATTTACCAGTTTTAAATTCAAATATTTCCGCGACAATTCAAAATTAAAAACGACAGCCGTGAGAAGGGCGCGCGCACCAAGATGGACGACACCCGGGTGTCGTCCGGGAAGTTTAAAATCAAAAAATTAAACTTAGAAAAAAAATCTGAAATATTTAAATTCAAATATTCGCTCCAGAAAACCAAGATTTGTTACGCCGGTCTCTCTTTTGTAGCCTCTACTGGGGCTGAGCAAAGCGCGGATCCGCTTGCTTAGCGGACATATGTAGCCGCACTAGTTCGGACCCGGCTCATTTTTTGTAGCTTTTTTGTAGCCTTTATGTTACGCCAGTCTCGACTTCGTTGCCGGGACCGGTCAGCACAGAAGTGCGGGACTCGTCATTTAATAGTACATTATGTACCTAGGACGTGAAATCGCATTTTTACAGCCGCACGTCAGCATGCCTGAACTTGAGTTAGAAAACACAAGCTAGCATGGGTCCCCATGGCGATGAGTGCATGCATGATGGCGCAAGGCTAAAACTGCGACATCCCCACCAGGTCTTATGTGGTGCCGCTACAGAGTGCTCGCCAGCTTGACAGCGCTAGCTTTTCTTTGCAGATTTTTATAACAATATCGTCAGTATTGGCATCTTTGTTCTCCGATATCCCAAATATAAGTAGGCTATTGCGTCTAGTATCTTGCTCTAAGTTGTCCTGTGCACAGTTGGTATCCTTCTTCACTGTTTCTAATTCTTTGACCCGAGTTTCATATATTTTAAGTTCATCCTTGAAGCGACAAAGGAGCTCATTACCAAGTTTCTCGGAAAGGTTTTGAATTACAGCAGGCGAATGTAGAATCTTTTCAACACATCTGGTCACTAAAGCTTCCTCATCAGCAGTGGAGCGCGTGACCGGTTTATCTGGCATTTTGTTGGCTTGTTTTAAAAATATATAGTAAAAGAGCTACGAGTGCTTAGATGGACATCTATACACTACGACCGCACATCACAGAATTTTAATTAATTTATTTATTATAATAAACTTATAAGAACAGTATGTCCTCGGATTGCGTTTACAAGAGGGAATAAAATTTTATTTTTAGTTTTACATAAAAATGTTACAGGAATTAAAATTCCTGTTTGGTTTGTAGAAAATTTTGAGAAAATTTTCAGTTTTTCAAAAACAAGTCGGCCTTGACATTTAAGCAAAAACTATTTTTTTCAGGTAAGGTACCCTTATTGTTCATAATACGGCAAAATATTACTAAGAAAAGTTGTTTAGAATGAAAAATTATGGCCGTATACAAGATATAAGGAAGATATTTAGATTAAACAGTGATTTTTAATAAATACAATTTAATTTGTTCTAAGTTTATTATATTAAACAAATTAATTAAAATATCTTTCATTATCTAACTGTATTCCGATCGCTGCACTCGTTTTTCAACACCCTGTAATCTAAGAGACAAGCTCACTTGGAACGAAGTTTCCGGGTACGAGATGTGGGGAGACGAAATTTCCCGGGAACGAAATGTGGGGTACGAAATGTGGAGAACGAAATGTGGGGAACGAACTTTCCGCATCCCGATGGCGGCAGGTGGTTACGCCGTATTCAATATTGTTATTTTTCAATCAAATTAACTACCAATCCTCTGTTACTTGAAAAATTCAATCCGCAGTTCGTCAGGATTTGTTACTCTCGTTCTATACAACTTATATCCACCTGATATTCCAAAACACAACACGCCTTGCTATATTTGCACGTAACACCAAGATTGTTACCCAGAATGATGATATTTTAATATAGTCTGCTACTTACAAACAAGCAGCCGTAAACAGTGTATTCGAATGGTGTACGTGCTGTTTTGCTATTAACCAGGAAAATGTATAATCTAGATTTTTATATTAGGAAGACATGATGATACTGCATACCACACGAGAAATTTCTATACAAAAAAGAATTTACAAAAATTCAATAATTCAGTATCGATTTACGACACAGCGGTTCAGGAATTGTCTCGTGGTGTAGGAAATTTTGCCAGCTAGTTCCTGAGCAGGATTGGGGGAGTTGTCCGGAAGCGCCCCTGGTTCGAGATGGTCCAAACCAGAAAACCTACAGGTGTCCGTGCAAGTTCCTAAACTACTTAGTTGTTTCATAAATATAATAAAAGACAGAAAATACCAGAGCTCGAAATAACCTAATTGTTTATTTACAGTATGTACACGTACATACCCTGCATGGTATCCAATAGTGCAAAACAATTCTATAATGTCATACTTGTTTGGTATTAGAATAGTAGATTTAATTTAGTTTTAAATATAAGATTTATGAGGTTGTAATTTTAATAAATTATAGTGAAAAAGAAAACTACGATTTTTACTAGCAATTCGCTCCAGCACACGTATCTCAACTATGAGTATATAGTGCCTTAAAAATAAAGTACAGCGATATCCATAAACGAGAGTGTCATCAAATCGCTTCAAAGATCAATTATTATAAACACGAATTCTCGCGAATGGCACCATGCACCCAGGGTCTATTACACATCAAACTGGCGTGTTTCAGTGTTAATAAGAAGTTGCATTTAATGTTTGGCTCTCCCAGATCCTCGCAAAAGTGTTACATTTAAATCGTTGAGGGACGCGTCGAATTCACGAGTTGAATGCAACTAAAAACCCTAACACAGCAGCCAATCTAGGAAATAATACATATAAAGCGTACTAAACTAATTCGCTAAAGATAATCAAAGAAAATCAGACAGCAGAAATAAGTCGGCGAAACAGGTTGGGATGGATGGCATTCGATAAACTATAGCACGTCCTAAAGAACAAGAATATTCCTCTGCATCTAAGAACTAGAGTATACAACTCCTGTATTTTGCCCGTCCTAACATATGGGGCACGAACATGGAAACTAACAAAACAAATAATGGATAAATTGAAAAAAGTCAAAGAGCTATGGAGCGGCAGATGATAGGAATAACGCTGAGAGATCGAAAACGCAATGTATGGGTCAGAAACACATCTAAGGTAATAGACGTAGCAGAACAGACGGCAAAGCTAAAATGGAAATTTGCTGGTCACAATGAACGACCGCAGGACGAACGGTGGAATAAAGTAATCCAAAGTTGACGGCAAACGAGGAAGAGAAAGGCCCCAAATGAGATGGGGAGATAATTTAAAAAAACATGCGGGACTAATGTGGCGCCGCACAGCGCAAGATAGAGACACATGGCGAGGCCTAGGGGAGGCCTATATCCAGAACTGGACATCTGGATAAAGTATGGCTATAAAAAAACTAATTCGCATAACTAAACGCACAAGGTCCATACATCACAGCGACGTCAGGTTTTCTTAATTCGTAGAACGCTTAGAATTTCATAGAAACGGTACTAATGGTATTTTCGATTTTGAGAAATTTTATAGCTAAATACGCGATATGTACAAGCAGAAGATACCTGGTGCTGCATAGCAAGGCAGTTTTGCCAGAGTAGCTATGCAGGGTGGTAGACTTGGGGATGATGATGGGATGCTGCCCAAGCAAGTGCAAAATTAGTTATGTCAGGCTTCTCTCCAATTAGCGCACTGGAAAAGTCGTGTAGATCTAAGTTTCAGTGGCAGCCACATGAGTTGAGGAGCTCAGAACGATGTGGGAGTTGGTCCTCCAGGCGCTTTAGCAAGCGGCATCAAAGCCGAAGGGGAAGCATATGCAGAGTATGGCACTAAGCCACAACGGGGTACTAGAACAAGGCCGAAAATGACACAATATCGAAATCTGTGTTCAAAGAGAACGACAAGAGCATACCAAAGTTGGAAAGTGGCCACAAGCGGGTGATTCAGCAGAAATAAATTTTTATCTCAGATTAACTAGATTTACTCCAGCAATCTGACATAAGATTTTTTGCGGGTTTGCGACGATTTTTATAATAATTTTGGAATTATAGATGTGCATGGAGCAAAATTCCAGGAATAATCAGACACATCACCCAGAAACAATCACACGAAAAAATCAGAGCCATAAAAATGTCCGCCGAAAATCGTACTAACAATCTATTTTCAAAATATTCCAAAAAATTTAAAATGCAACCAAATATACACTTAGGAACTGCAGGTCACCTAAGACATTTCCTGAACTTGTATCTAAATGAAAAATTGTACGTAAGAAGTTATCAATATTGAAGAAATTGATTGCAGTTCTAAGCAATCTTCTCAAAATATCTTGTCGCTTTCAGCGAGTGCTATGTAGGATTCACCAAACTATACCCACTCATGCACAAAAGATTTCCGCTTAAACTAGAATGCACTTTACTGCTTTATATCAGTATTTTACAACCTATGGTGACACGCTTGCCCAGTGTAGGGAGATACTTCCAAAACTAATAAAAACAAGTTGCTGGTTATTCAAAACAAAGTGCTTCGCGGTGGTTTACTCGTAACACCCAAATATACGAAACTTTTCGTTTCGGTTGTATTATTAGGAAAACCTCTAAAACATGTTTGCTGATATACAGAAATGTCTAGTTAATCCTAACTACTAATTAGAAATACAGACTATCCTTAAACGTCTTCTTTTACGTCCTAGCCTCCATACCTCGAAGATGCAAGAGCACAGGTGCACGTTCGTCTCCACTTGATGCTATAAAAGGCGTCTGCGGGAACGATATTGGCGTGTTGCATATAATAGCGACGACGAGGTGTAATATATGTTATACCTAGTTATTTCCTTTTCCAGCGATTCAATAAAGGAGTCAGCCATGTCCGCAATGTATATCCAGCTTTTGCAGCGACTTCCCTGCGGTCTTCGTTTACCCGGATATGGATGTTTCTGTGAGGGCTTAGGCTTTTCTCTTTTCTGACATACCATTGCTATATATCCTGCAATGTTTGCCGTGGAGAAAGTTACATCAATAAAAGATAAACTTCCATTTCTCGCAAAGGTTGGTGTATCCCCATGATCTAAGGCGGAGACCCCATGTTCTTCCGCCCATTCCACTAGAATAGTGCCCTTCTCTCTTCTATTGGGGAGCCCCACCTATGTGCTTTTGGAGTTGAAATCGCCAGCGGCGATGATCCTATTTTGGTTTCTTATGTCGTACAGGAGTTCAGCCAAGTACAGTCGTGTGCAAATAAATCTGGGACAGTGTTTTTTTCACATGCAGATTCAGTTAAGAATTGAAGAATATCTCCATTGATTTCCTGCTATCAGAAAGAGTTACATTAAACTTTAACAGGTACTGAAACCCGTAACTCTCTCTGATAAGAGGAAATCCATGGAAATATTCTTCAAATTCTTAGCTGAATCTGCATGTGAAAAAAACACTGTCCCAGATTTATTTGCACACGACTGTACCTCTCAAAGTTCTCGATGCTGATATTGGGAAAGACGTAACAGGAGTAGATAACCAAGTTTTTTTATTGCAGCCGTTCTCGGTTCCTGTCTGATTATGACTATCCGTGTCGTAGCCACATAAACAGCGGCGTCCGCATTTTAATCAGTGATCCATTTGCCTCCTGCTCTGGCTATCTGTCGGTTTGGCTTGGATATCAAAATTATATCTGCGTCCCCTGTGATACAATTTTGTTTTAGCGGGTACATGGCTGTACTGTCCCTGTTTATATTTGCTTGTAAAATGTTTATTTTATACTTAGCTACAGCACAATCGAATGTATTTTCATACCTTCTTTTACTCCTTTTTTCCACCTTCTTCTTTTCCTCTCGTCTTGCTACCATCAGTTACTCGCTGAATTTTATTAATTTACTTTGCATCTTTCCTGGTTTTATACTATGCACTTCGTTGGTTAATAAAGGCATGCGGATTAACCCAATTATTATACATACTCTTTCATGCGATAAATGGTACAATTTTTAAGGATACGTTACGTTTGCGATACTCTCGTCGACGAGTTACTTTAATCTACAGTTTTTATCACTACTTGATATTATTTTATTTAGAGCCTTTTTACTACTTTGCTGTATCGATTCTGGGCGCTCTTATCAAATTAAGCTTTTTTGTTTGCACGAACCACGTATATTATTCGCGCATCGAACATGACGTAATATTGTATACGGTAACAATTCCTGGTTGCATTTCGCATTCATAAACCTGGTGTAATTAATGTTTGTCGTTGTGTTAAAGTCGGTTTTAGAATAAACGTATTTATTTATTAGCAACCTGATATTGTACATTTTCGTCATAGAAACAAAATATGAAAAGCTACTCATAACTCCCAAGGGACTTGTCAAATTATTTCTCCCTCAAACTCATGGTAACCATGCAACTACAAATAACGTCTTAGCAACCATACAATGAGGCAATCCTTGATGTCACTTACATATTCTAATTTTAATTGTCATTATGACATTTTGAAATTTCATACTATTCTTACTAATATGCTAGTAAATAAAATACTGTATGCACCACGGGAGATATTCATGTTCTTTACCTTCGGTTGATTTACAGACGTCAATCTCAGGGAAAAAACATATTCATATCTTTCTTAATGCATAAATATCTATTTGCGGCATCCGTCCTGAAAATCAAGCATTACTGTACAATTTAGGCTGGAAAGTGCTTCTTTCTAAGGCGATTTGTTGACTTTGGTTACTAAGAAAATCAACTGCAAATATATATACATCTTTACGAAAGTATAATGTTTGTTTGTTATTGTATTTTTTTATTATTCAGGTAAAATTAAAAAGAAACACACGTGCCTAAGAAGTGTTGTAAGTAGGTAACTTTTCCGGAAATGCCCGTTATAGGACTTGAAGGCTTTCACGTCTAGCTTTTGTATCTATTGGATTACTGCTAAATAACAATTAGGTGAATTTATTATGCATTCTCTATGTCGCCGGCATTCCGTGTTTGTGCCAGTTGTTTAAAATATTAACAAGCTATGACGTTTATATGGAACATTTTCTAAAGAACATCAGCTGTATTACTATAAGTTTTATTCATTTATTTTTTGTAAGAAAAACATATGTTTCTATACATCATATTTTACTAGAGTTCTGAACTGACTAAAGCATTTCAGTTTAATTGAGGTCTTATCGCCCTTTCGTCTATAAAGTTTAGCTTAACCGCACGACAGTTTCACCTCGCGCCAGTTCCTTACCACAACTTCGCAAGCAAATGGATAATATGCGGGGGAGCAGCCCTCAGGCAAAAATTTAACAATCCCATTGTGTTTGGAATTTACGACATTATAAATTACACATCTCCTAGCATCAGGTCTCTTCCAGTCACAATTCTATTTACACAACAAAGGCCGTTCCCACAATATATAAATTATCGCGACAATTCGTCCAGCTTTGAAACAGAATCATATAAGAACAGACGTTATATTTCATTTCCACTTGCCCGAGCAGAAGTAAGTGTGATTCTCTCGAGTGATATACGGTTACCTAACACAATTCTCGAATTTCAATTCGCTGCCCCTCCGTCTAAAAAAGCTGTGTTTGGGGACAAGACAACTGTTAAATACCCTGGGCATGAATGATTCGCGTTTTAAATATCGACTAACTCGGCTACACCTTTTGTCGCAATTGTACTCCATAACTCCGAACAAAGCAAAGCGGAAAACGCAATTGACTTCTAGGCTGTGCCTCCGAATCAGCTCAGATGGTGGTGTTAAGCTCTTAAAAGATTTTCGCTGTACTTCGTTAAGCTCTTCTGAAAGGTGATACAAAATGCCGCGATTAAATTCGTTTCGAATCTCCTTTTTCTGCGAGAAATCGCAGAGAGAGCTCTCAAATTTGGTTTACATGGATGCCGCTTCTCATTTGCTTTAATATCGGACTTTTTAATCCCCTATAATGTATTCATTCGTTAGCTGCAGCTTCTGAAGTTATAATTGATTCCAGAATTTTGTTTAACTTTCATATTGTCCGCTATGAGAGCATTTTACGGCTCGCGTTCGAGGCGGCGTTTCCGTCGTGATGTGGCCCGGAAATCATGCCGTTCGAGGGGGAAAATAGGGTGTTTTCGGTAGAATTTAAGGTTTGAGTAGAATAAACTGAGAAGAGCAAACAGTAGCGGACGCTGTGTGTTTCTATTGTTGTAGGAGGAGAAATGGCAAAACCGGCAAGGAAAAAGCGTAAGGAGAACGCAATAGGAAGGCCCAATTAAAGTGTTTGTATATTTACATTTTAAATAAAATACGCGTACGGTACAAACGTAGAGGTAATTAAAATCCAAGTTTTTCAGAATATTCTGACATAAAAAACACGATAAAAGCTAAATTGGCACAAAATAAAACAGATAATAAAAATCCATTAGGCTTTGCAAACTTTCTATTTAAAATGAAACATTTGGCAACACGTGTTAAACCAAGAAAAACTGCATACACTCTCAAGTACGTCGAACGACTGGAAATGAACATTGTTGATTTGTTAATGACCTGCAGAACTAGAGCATTAAGTTATTAACTAACTTGAATCCCTAGAAGGGAATTCTATTAGTAATGCACATCAAAGTGTGTCAGAGAACAAATGAGAAGTTAGTCAACAATTACGAAAACGTCTTTGTTGTAATTTACTTTTAATTCAATACCAACACAGTTGCTACATTGCAATTATTTACCACGACTCGTTGTATAATTTAAGTACACTTGCACCACGACCTTTTAAATACGCTCCTTAACTAAAATTTATGATAGGGAAGCAGAGCTGTACCGAACCCAACAATTTATTTATCAACATTGGCGAACCTCATACTAGTATTAAATAACTAAACTTGACGATGTCATTCTTGGTTGCGTTTTGTTGGTATACTAGAGACAGTTTTGGTGGACAAACCGAACAAAAATTCTGTTTTTTAGGCACAACATTGCGTGACTTGCACACAGGGCCCCCGTAAGGGCTACTGGCGCCTATGTGCAAAAAAGGATTTTGGCGCCCCTTAAGGCATTTTGAATCATGTTTTTTTATTTATTTTTTTGAAGGTAGGTAGGTAGGTAGGTGCTTGAAATAAAGCAAAAAACTGAACTTTAGAAGTCATATTTATTTGTAGACTAAAATATCAAAATGAAACAAACAGAATAAAATCATAACAAAATAAATTAAAATTAATTCTTGTTCACACCCATTTTAAAGCATTTACTTAACTAATGGGGTACAGACTAAGGGGTCAGTATCATCAAGTAATGAAAACAACTTTAACGCTTTAATTTCATTAAACAAATCATTGGAGTCTATATCCTTATTATCCTGATCTGTCAGTCGTTCTTCAAGAACAGAACAACGTTTTAAAAGATCGCTGTCACTTAATTTGAATATGTCGCTAAAAAATCCGAAAATATTATCATACTCATTTAATAAGTCAAATCGGTTTTTTAGAGAGCTTAAAGTTTGATCTATAATTTTTAAGAAAAAACTAATTTTAAAGGCGGTTTTTGGATCATGAGGGGTCTCATCTCGGTGTTCATAGTCAAACAGTTTTGGTTTAAATTTCCTCCTGACCGTTGGTAACGGTGGAAAGTCTTCTTCAATTTCGAGAGAGAGTGCTACTTGTTTCGCTTGTGCAAGAATTTCTTGAAATGATTGGTCAGATCTATATTGCTGGAAGTGCTCAACAAAATTTTTTAGGTAGGTTTGGCATACTTTAATATTAATGGTAGCACTTTGGATTTGTTTGCTGACAATATTTATATGAAATAAAACGTCATGCCAAATAATAATTCCACAAATAAATTGAAAATTTTGTACAGACGTTAAGAGGGAACTCGCTTTATGTCTTGCATCAATGTGAAAGGAATTATCTTCAGCTACTTCTAGAAGACTTTCGCAAACATTAAATAAATAAAGTTTAAGGGGCTTTATTGCATCAAATCTGCTGGACCATCTTGTCTCACTTAGAGGCTTTAAACTTAACCCGGGGACATTTTTTCTCATAACATCCCACCTTTTTGTGGATGACGTAAAAAAATTATATAACTCTTGCACAAGATTAAAAAAGTTTATTGTAGCATCTGACACCTTAGAAGCGTCATATACTGTTAAGTTCAAAGTATGAGCCGAACAAGGTACAAAAAGGGCTCTCGGATTCGCATCAAGAATGCGTTTTTGAAGCCCAACATGCTTTCCCTTCATGTTTGCCCCATTATCATAACCTTGTCCCCTAATATTTTTTATATCTAAATTAAATTTTTTCAAAATTTCTGTCACAAATGTATATATCCCTTCCCCTGTAGAGTCCAGTATTAGATTAAACGCAATAAAACTTTCCTTAACTTCAACCTTTTTTGAAGTGGTGTTAAGGACAACATACCTCAGAACAAGACTAATTTGCTCAGTATGACTAGTGTCTGGTGTACAAGCTAATATTATTGAAAAATATTTTGAACTGCGAACCATTTCTAAAATATTATTTCTTACTTTAGACGACAATAATTCAATTATTTCATTCTGTATTTGCACGCCTAAATAATGAGTCATTTTAAAAGATTTTTTTTGGGAGTTACACACTCGGCTAACGTGCTGTCTCATCACTGAATCAAAAGAGGCAATCATCTCAACAGCTTTTAGAAAATTTCCATTATCATGTTCGAAAAGTAATTTAGAAGAACCTTGAAATGCCAAGCATTGTGTAGATAAATACTTAACAATCGCAATAATTCTTTCCAACACGTCGCGCCAATATCTTTTTTTCCGTTTCTAAAATCCGCAGGTGATGAGCATTAACAGTCGTAGATGTCTCCAACATTTTTTTTTAAATTTACCCAAGTGTTCATATAACTGTTGTGTAAAATTGTCGTTTCGTGTCTCTTTATTAGCAAAGGCAAGTGTTGCCAATCAGATACTCCATTTGTATCACAAAAAGTGTTAGGAGTATTACAAACCAACTTACAACAAAAACAAAATACAGAATCTTTAGAAATAGAGTAAATAAGCCAAGTCCGTTCGACTTTTTCTCCATTTGCTAGACTTCTTACAAAGTATTTGCACGAAAACTTTCTCTTATCTTTATTACTAGGAAAGCTAAAACTGATGTCTATCAAGGGCGGACCACGTTTAACCAATATTCCAGCTATCTGATTGGTGCTTCTTTCGGGCCACAAACCGGGGTCGGACGGAATTATATCGACACTAGCCTCATTAAAACCTTTATCGAAAGTGTCACTTGCAGCAGGTATTTCGGTAGCTGACATTACCGAACTTCTTAGACGAGCTGAATTACCTGAAGTGGATTGTTCAAGTGCTGTAGACGAGGATGGTGTCATCGCTTCATCGGGCTCTGCATCAGTAGGAGCTGTTTTGCTGCTACAACCGCCGCCACTTGTTGCAGGACCTGTTGAAATTTCAGATGGTCCACTCACGGTTACTGATATTACGGATTTAGAACCTTGAGATTCGGTCGCATCGATAATCTCCGTGGAATCTTGATTGCTTTGCAAGAAGTGCTTTAAAGATCCAACCATTTTGTTCCTTTCTTGTAGTCTCAGTTTCTTTTGCTCGCGAAATTTCGCACCTGAAGGTCTCTTTCTTTTATCCTGAAAAAACAAATAAATAATTAGTACTCATGGGAATTAGGAATTAACTTCTAAAGTAAGCACAATAATAAGCACCAAGTTTGCATATTTGAGTAAAAAGCAATTTGTTCGAGCCCTTTCAGCTTAAACCCTTTCAAAAATAAAAACAGAAAAAATATTAAACTAATTTGATCTTATAGCCCTTAAAAACCCTACAAAATGGTTTTTTAAAAAGATCGATAGCATAAAAAGTAAGCGAGTTATAGATAAAAAACCAATTACTTTTTTAAACTCGTACATGACATTTCAATTAATAAAAAGATATTTGGGTAAAAAAAATTAATTATAACCAGTATCCTATAAAGGGTTAATGTTGATAGTATAAAGTAGGGAACACTTACCATTTTATAAAAAATCAAACCGTGGAAATTGCAGTCAGCAAGTATTCAGCACTTAATTTTTTAGAAAAAAAGTAGTAAACAAATTAAACAAAGTAAACACTTGACAAAATAAAAACAGCTTTAAATGTAAAAATTAATAGGATTACTTGTTTTTATGCACTTGTTGCACGGTCCAGTGAACTAACCGGTTTAAAAACGCCTCTGGCGATGCATCGCTTTTATAGCGCTCCAGGCATTATTCATGTCTGAACAGGAAAAATCAAGAAACTACCGCCTGACATGTTCTCGCAACATAGGAATCGGCAGTAACTGGATGATATACTAATAAAATTTCGTGTGTATTTATACCTAATCCTATTTAATTTCTCAACTTTTATTTTAAAAATAATTTTTGTTTTTTGTTTTTTTTTGCAATTTTTTTTGCAATTTTTTTTGGACCCTGGGTTTTGGCGCCCCTAAAAGATGGCGCCCGTGTGCATTGCACACTTTGCACATATGGTAGCGGGGGCCCTGCTTGCACACACACTTGCCTAAGGAGATATTATTATAAAGCATACTATAAGATGGCATGCCTTTACTAGCACTAACAATGCAAATCTGTCACAATTAGTGCGAATTTTTTATTGAAATACCATTCTTGATCACATCTGGTAATAATGACACCTTAAAATAACGAGGATAAATTCTTGTTACTGTAGGGTACCAACTGGTGTTGCATGCCTGATATAGACTTGGGAGTTTCACCATAAAAATCTCATCGGCGACAGAAAATATAGATACGGTCCTCAGCTCCGCCTATGACTTACCTTGCAAGACCTCTGAAACAGTATTTTTGACGGCAAATACTCTGTGACTTACAAATAATAGTCAAAATTTAATAATACCATTAAAATAGCATTCATAAAATTATGTTACAGCGGGTCAGCCTTGCAGCTGAAACCATAAAAAAACAGAATTTTACAACAATCCCTACAGAATTTTACCTGCTCTTAACGTCTCGTCACGGTAAGCAAAATCCTAGCAGATGTTCGTCTGCAAAACAAGTACAACAAGGAATTGCAATATCAATAACCTTGGCTCAGAGCGTTGAAGGCATTACCGCACTGCTAACGGGGATACTTATTTTCCAAAACTTATTTTACAACGGCTCGATTTGCAGCCTTGTAAATAAAACTAAAATGGACAGCTACAAAAGCATTCGCAAAACAGGTGTCAATTCTGCTAGCGATAACGGAATGGACAATGGTATAAAAATATTGCCTACGAACAATTAGCGTAAATCCACACGCAGACAACGAGATATTTCCGCAGTACTGCAGAACAGTATATAGGAAAGTTGCGAAGCGATAGATTAATGTACAGGGTGTTGATAGTACTGCTGATATGAAGGTCGTAGACGAACGATTTCAATGTATACGATATGAAATTCCGCGAAACTAAAAAACAAAACGGCCCTCCGAATTTCGGATACTACTAGAGCATTTAAGTAGCACGACTATAGCGATTTCAATTTAAAAAAAATAGTTGATATAAAAACATCACACCTAGAAATTGGAAAAACAGCAAAAAGAGTGCAAAATCAGTTGAAAAACGCATGAGCCCGTTGACAATGATGATGATGATGATCATATTGCATAATTTGTAATTATTTTTCTTTGTCAATTTCAATACACACAGTTCGTTGTCAATCTGGGGGATCTTTTCCGAATTCTCTATTTTTATATTTTAAATATATGAGTTCATAAGTTTTTCCAAAGGACAACCTCTCAAGTTGAACTTTCATTTAAAAAGTTTTGCTGGACAGCAACTAGATTTGATTTCACAAATTTAGGAACAAAAACATTCACTGTTACTACTTTTTTCATTATTCATGATAATTGGGAAATAATTTGTAAACCACCAAAACATCCTTGTTCATTTAGTAAGCGTTACATATAAATATTCCACAAATATTATTATCGTATAGCTAACAGCGACCTATTAGAGATTTGCTAAATATTTTCAAGTTAAAATTTTAAACATCGAGCATGGACGAGAAATAAGGGGAACTAACAATTTTAAATACCTGAAATGTGTTTGATAAAAACATGGAAAAACAGAAACAGATTAGCACAAATAAGAGCTTGCATTAGACAACTGAGCTTAGTGCTTTGGGATAGACATATAATTAAAAGCAGCAAAACAACAATATAAAACACCATAGTATGCATTAGAATGGCGTATGGTGCAGGAAACTGGATAACAAACAAAAACACTAGTAAACTCAACGAAACTGAGATGGATTCTTGGAATAGGGTTTGTAGACTAACAAGAATGGACAGCACAGCTAATAAAGAAATTAGGAGGATGGAAGTGGGAATATATACCCTGAAGTATATACAGTAAGAGGAGTTGATGTGTTGCAGTTACCGATTGGAGTTCAGTTGGTAGAAGAAAGATAGGAAGTTCTTGAAGATCATTTACACGACGATTGCGACAGCTATAAACATCCTTGTTGTAAAGGGTGTTTCAATAAGAACTCAATTTTTGATTTTAAAATAGAACCAGAGTTTTTTTGAGGAATTGCTGATATTTTTATTGAATTTTAAAGTAAACATGTTCCGATTAATAACGGAATAAAATATCCTTCAAATGACCATCGCGACTGGACGCGGACCCTTGTTCTTTTGATAAATTATATATGACGTTTTCTTAAAGTTGCGGCTCTATCTCAATAATTACGGGTTGGATACCGCCACTGAGCTCAGAAATTGTTCGAGAGTTATTCGCATATACCTGAGATATCAAAAAAACTCAAGAAAGACGTCGCACGCCGTCAAATCCCACGATCTCGGTGGCCAACTGCTTTTGGCATTTCAGGAGACAATGTGGTTCAAAAATTGTTTTCCCAATAAATCAATTATTTCACGCGCAGTGTGGCACGTCGCGCCATCCTACTGAAACCACATGACTTCCACTTGAGACCATGAGAACTCCGTTATAACGAGTAGTGACGTTCGCAGATTTATAGCGACACTCACATTCACAGTTGCAATGTTTTCTAAAGACCAGCAAAACGGCACAGGAGATTTACTGTCCATAATTGATACAATTTTTTCCAATTTCTTAATCAATCTTTCAGCAGTGGACAGATTTGGTGCACTTTCAAAACTGAAAATTCCACGTACCTTGCAAACGGTTTCAGCGTAACTTTCCCCATATTTGGAATCAGTTTTCATGATTAGAAGGCGTTGTTTTTTCATCTAGCGCTCCATAACTAAAAATCTGAACAATCATAGATAACAAATTTTTAAGTTTACAACTTTCACAGAAGAAAAATGGTACAAAATTTAAAAATTGCGTTCTTATTGAAACACGCTATATATTGTGATGGTTTTTATATAATTATATGACTATATCTCAATAAGGTTAGGTTGCTATGTAAAAAATTAAATTGCTACCTTGCTAATTCAAGGTTCAAATTGCATACTTATTTGTACGCACTTTGTATGCTGGTGGGAATTTACTAACGTGATATTTCGACCTAACGGGACCTTGACTATTCCATGATGGTTTCCTGGTGTCGAAAAGAAGTAAACAAGCTCCGAGTTGTATTTAAATTGTTAAGTTCACGCATTAAACGCTGTTGCTACGAGAGAAAAAGTTAAAGTAAGTATGTCAAGTCACGAAACGGAACACTTCTACTGACGCCACTACCGGAAGTTAAATGCAAACAAATTCTGGTCTCGTTTTCCACCTCGATGTGGGCTGCAACTTGAATCGCTCTCACTGAAGCTAGGGAACCACTATAGGGCTGCGGTGCACCACACGTACACTGCTCCCCTATGAACCTTGTACACGCATTATGACACTAACTGAACCTCCATAAAATCACTTCGAAATACTCTGGCTTGCACCTGACCAATTGATGCCTTGTATCTACCTATTGCGAAAGCACAATACAAAGGAAAACTTTAATAAATCAGCGTGGGCACACTCTCCCAGTAAAAACACAATTTATTGCTAAATTTAGGTATTATAATAGCACATAAATATAATTTATTCAAAAGCTCAGCAAAACACAACTGAACTTCTTGAAGAAGCCACCGCAATTGTCTGTTTACAGTTGTGTTTTTAGTTGCATGAAATGCCAAGCGTACCTTGATTTTAATTTGTTTTTACAAAAGAAGTGCTATGCTAAAACATCATACTATGAACTATTTACAAGACCTACGCAATTTTATAACAAATCGAACTTTAAATTATTCCATTTACTGGACTTTTTTACAATTAATATCTGTATTGTTGGTTATGTTATAAATTACTAATAATTATTATTCAAAATATGAGGCTACTAAAATGTGCCCATAGCAATATATGCAAGTTTGCCATTTTAGTGTGTTAGATAAAAATATGAAAAATTTATACTTGACTTGTTTCTGTTCTTTTACTACATTCCGCCGTAAACACATTTAATATTTGTAATGGAAAAAGTCGCAACATAATAATTTTAAACATTTAATAGAAAAATGTAGCTTTTGTATAGTGTGTCAATTGGTCCATAGAATTTTCAGACAACAAAACCAACCGACAAAGCAATAGATCGACGGTAACAAAATTAATCGACTGACAAACAAAAAATTTCAACAAAACAATAACAAAATCCAGGAAATCAACTTTTATCGTTCACTATTAGGCATCCTTTTTCTTTATGATGAAGACAATCGTCATAAATTTTCAAAACCGTTACGGTAAAGGGCTTACACCACGACTACATTTACGGAACAGATAACACACTACGAGCAGCCTTTTTACATTACCAACCCTGGCCAACTGAAGGTCTATCCCCCTCACGAACTAGTCGCGACGGAATTAACGAAACGAAAATAACTTCCTTTTCGTAGTGCGTGCCAAATGCAGTGACGGCATTAATTTTAAACGAACCTAACAACCTACCCAAAATAGATATAATCACCAACTGTGCTACGCACGTTTGTCCTTTATCCTTTATCCTAAATCCGAGAATAGAGGAGTGTAGTAATAACAGTAGGATAGCTGTTTAAAAGCGACCAACCCCTGTGGACAGGGAGAAGTCTACACAAATATGAAAACGTCATTAAGCGACGCAATAGCGAAAGCATCGCCTTGGAGATTTGTGAACGCATTTCTTGATCATAGTTGCAGGTGGGTGATTCATACAGCAAATGGTGATTCAACAATCGCCATCGAGGGCTTCATCGAGTGTGTCATAACTACCGAACAGTGTACACGCGCGCTTTTTTATGTTCGGTCTGCCATCACAAAAGCATCTTTTAAAGCAGCACTCTACGAGTGATTCAATATGGCTCTATGTGCACTGCGATTGAACACCTGCGCAATATAAACAGCTGTCGCCTTTTACCCGTAGTTTCGTTATAAAAATAAGTAAAGGCAGTTTTTTGGCGTGATTTTACATTATTGTCTGTATAAATACAGGGTAGAAAGAACTATTCGCTTCATGGTCTAGTATTTAACGCCAGTATTATTCAGCATAGTTTGTTTAACAGGATTTTTTTCATAGGTGTGTAAACAAATTGGCTATTATTTGAGTATGTTCTTAGAGCTAACCTTTTCATTTAAGCACAAGCACAGGTCAATTTCTGGGCCCATTTCAACAAGGGCATTCCTTAACCACAAACTCAGATAAGCAGAATAAAGATCTCATTGCTATTGAGCTAGCTAGCAACAAGAGATATAGCAACAGGAAGCTATAGAAGAGTAGGGGCCAGAACAACACCGTGACAATTTGGTGCCCAGTTGACAGGGTTTCGAACAGTCCCATTATAATTTGACTTCACAACTTGAGAATAGAGCTGCGGCGTTACGGCAGCATTATAGTTGGACCCTCGACAAAAGAGCTACTAAAAAACCCGATACACCTTTAGAATAATTTAATAAACATTTATACAAACTGAGTAGTAAATGTCAAAAGTAGGATTACGTTTGGGTATCTTTAAAGAATAGCAAAATTTCAAGCATTTTAGGCTAAGCAGAACGTTAAGGCAGACGTGTGCAGTTCAGCGACCGCTAATAAGCAATTATCGCTTCAGCCAGTAAGTTTTTCCATCCAACTATATTGAGTAAATCAGCCACGAAGACGTTCCTAACGATCACTATCAATATAAATTTTCTTTAATTTCTTATGTTCAAGTTAACATTTCGGATGATTCTACTTTCGTTTGAATCTTCTACCTAATCTGTCTTGTCAGTTAGTTTTGCTTTGGATTAGGATTCTGAACGGATAATTTTCGACGTTAACATAGATTAACTTCATTTATTTCGACTGCTTCAACATATTTCTCCTCAGCTTCTAAGTTTTTGTTCGTTGAGATCTGTTAGTTTAGTTTAAGAATTGAAGTTGCTACTACCTTTTATGCACGCGAAGAAGAACGCTGCAGGGAAATGTGAACTTTTTCGTGCGGGCAGAAGTTAGTACCAGACAGTCAGTCAACTAGCGTCACTCAGGTTGTACAAATTTCAACGTGACCGTTCGGTAACAGCCAATTTCGGAGCAATAGCAACCCTTTAAAAATATGTCGACGTGATCGGATTTAGCTCAGGACACAGCCTACGGGTCTGAAATTTTGTTTATCATCTTGTTTTTATGCAGTAGAATTTTATTTCAACCCTTAGTCGGATATTTAGAAGTATTTCTATCCTGCCATGAGCAATCGCTTTGCAGCCAACCTATATAGCCACATTTTAGGACAACGCAGGCTTAAAAATACTTCATTCTATGCACGCCCGCTACCGACGCTTTGAACTAAAGCTACGTGTTCTTTAAGTCACACGTTAGCTGTTTGCCAATGTTCGTTCAGCACCTAAGGTTGACTCGCCATGTCCCTTGCAACGTCACATATATTGCTGGTTTTCAAATTTACCGGCATCCTAAATATGTTTTATGAGTTAAGCAATGCATGTTGTAAAACACTGAAGAATTAATGGCTATAGGAAAACCCAGTTTTAAGCTCATTTCGGCTGGAAATGCAGTAACGCCTTAAGTGAGCTGACGTACGTTTGCCAGCAGGCTGTCAATATTTTCCCTATGAAATTGTATCTCGCGAAAATACATAGTCAGGCTTTTCTTAAATTTTTATAGTTTAACGTGACGTCGCAACGCAGAAAGTACTTTTAGGGACAAGTTATGATGATCACTAGCTTTCAGTCTCTCAAACTTCATGCTGAAAGACTTTATTCGTGGAGCACAACCCAGTTACGCGAATTCTTGAAATAAGATAAACATTTCAGAAATTATGAAAGAAAGTAAATTAGATCTTGGAATTGAGCACATTTGTTGTAGCCGAGAAGAAATATATTCATAACACAAGTTGTACTGATTTGCATCGCATCTTTAAAGTGCCATTTTTGACTATCACGAGCGAACGTTTTCTTTCAGGCTACGACTTCCCTTTCTCACTGAACTTCTGAGCCACCGTTTTGGATTGTTGCTAGTCGTACAAGGATTTTCCCCCGTAAAAAACCTTTCTTGATTCTGTAAATAGCATACTGTATCAGTATAGGTTAAATAAGTTATTACACTGTTTGCTCTTCTCACGTTATTTGAAAAATCATGTATACAGATTTTTTAGATACTGAATTGTAAATAATAACAAATTACACGGCGCAGTTAACATTTAGGATTTTTATAGCAGATAAGGCGCTATTTTTGTTCTCTGCTATTATTTAATCTTACTTTGTGTTCAAGATATAGCACAAATTGTAAAATCTTTTTGCAGAGACCAATTTGTTTTACTTTCTTACAGTAACAACGTAACAGGCAATTTAAAACTTGATAAAATAGCAACTTACGGTATAGAAAAAATTGACGGAAATTCAAATTAGGAATTTAAAGATTCTCCCTGAGCCAATTAGATTATTTTCGCTGAATGTCTGGGGCCGTCTTTGTGGAAATTAGGAGCTGCTTTTAGCTTAGCCCACAGCCAAAATCTAAATAAGAATTTATGTCAGAGTAGTCGAATACATTTCATTTTCCGCTCCGAGTATGCAAATCTAGAGCGAGTTACGGGATGATCGAGAGGGGCCTTGTGAAAAACGCTATTTGATTTTACAACGATGCGCAGAAGTTGCGAGATATTTCAGAAAAGTGGGTCGAAAAAGGCCATTTCCATGTTTATATACCGGAAATAAAGTGAAGCACGTCAGGTGGTGGGATTGGAGTAGTTTATATTTTCGGACGCCATAATTCGATTTCCTTTCTGTGCGAGCGGTCGGGGAATACTCAACTAGTTTTCGCCGTGGAGGCATTATTTATGACAACACTGCTATGTTTTGTAAGGACCTGGGAACAGTTGAAAGCGCTTGTAAACGCTTTAATAATAAATACTTTTCCGCCGCTTGACAAACGCGAGATTTATTTCACTTCTTGTGCTGAAAAATAAAAAAGGAATAAAATTACATTTGTCGTTTAAACCACTTAACTGCATATAAGTTAACAATTGAAGTTCGGCCTGTATAATGGGTACAAAATAAAAAAAGCAACTCAGTGTCCAGAAGAGACAGGGTATTTAATTTAGTGTACCCGTGGTGCGGCTAAATTAGTCAGAAAACTGGTTTGTTTATGATAGGGCCAATGAAGTTTACTACTCGACAGAGACCACCCCATAGTAGCCGACTTGTAGGTCATAGTGAAAGTTTTGTACTTGCTTAAGGTTCTACATAAATCAATGTTTAAATGCCGGCGTAACAACTTTTAGAATAGCAAATCTAGTTTTCTTAGGACTCTTTTAAGCAACAATTTTCGGTATAACCACATCTCTGGCATTCCATGCATACGGACTCTTCTCAATACATTTTAACCAAACTTGTAGTAGGTAGCGGCGTGTTTTTGTTCAAAATTTTCGCAATTTAAATCCAATATTTAGAATTTCAGTTAGCCTGAACGTTTATTAGCATTTTACTTTCTATATTAGGTATTTGTTATTTCCCGTGATGTAGTTCTGTAAATAGTACAGTAGCGAATAAGAACTATTGCTTTACATTAACCTAGATGCGTGGTGTACAATCGATGTAAGTTTTCTAAGAAAATACTACTGAAAAGTTTCAATTCTAGGTGCATTCCCAAATTTCACTGTTTCTTCAAAATCTAAAACTGAATTTCTGCTATTTATATCTTTAAATTCAATATTATTATTTAAGCCAAATCAGGAATGAGTAAAACAGTGGATAGACCAATGTCTTACAAAGCGTAACACTTAGAAGACAATGATGATGGTTATGTATCTTCAAGCCTACAACATCATGATAACTTTCTGTAAAAAAATAAATATTATAATTTATGCACTACTCTAGATGGAATATATGTGGTGTCTTTAAGACAAGTAACACGTTTTACGCTAAAAGTAGTTCTGAGTAACTGTGCAACTAAACAGGATTTTTTAAATCTTTTTTCCCGGTTGCACGTGCTCTATATAGCACAGAAGCCAGGATTTCACATATGCTTTATTAATTATACTGAGAATATAGAATTATTTGGGTTTGTTAACAGCTATGTTAGAAGTTTCAAACTAGTAAACTCAAAATAAACTTCATAAACAACGTATTTACAATGTAAATATAAAAATAAAAATTTTATTGGCGAAAATTGCTCTACGCTGGAGCTAAAGGCGTCTAAACGACAGGCAACACAATGAATACCGCCAAGAGAAGGCCTGCAAGTGGAAACATATTTCTGTAAAAAAACATATAATCGCGGACAGATTATTCGTGGTCAATTTCGGAGTTTCTGTATTCCGGGAACCTAATTTAAGTATAAAGACTTTTTACAGCAGTATGTGATGTGCCTTAGAAGAGTTGTAGGTCGCTGTTGTCAGTCGGTCCAGCGGTGTAATTGTAAACCCCGGAAAAAGGTGTAGTGAATTCTGTATAAGTGTGTGGAAGCTATCACGGTGGTTACTAAAGCTTGTTTCATCACGTATATTATATACTAGCAAGATGCCCGTTCTTCGTACGGGCTACAAATGTTTTTTCTTCTAAATCTCAAATGAACTCCAGGGCGCACCCCTATCCCTATCTGGATTTGCATTTTTAAGGGTTGATTGGGGCAAAATCATGAAATATGTTTTTAGACACTTCTTGAATACCTGTGCAAGTAAACACCAAGTCAATATGTCATCGGGTCTAAGAGATATTGAGGAATCCACGAAAACACAGTTTACCCCTTTTCACTCCCTGAGGAGTAAAATTTTAAAATATCTTTAACCACTTTCTAATAATTTTAAGAATACATCTATATGCCAACAAATAACATTCGAACTCAATAACTATAAAAGATACGAAAGGTTCTATAATTAACCCCAAATGCATATTCACACATTTAGGGGTTGATTACGGCAAAATCCTGAAATACGTTTCTAGGTATTTGCATTGACAATCTTTGCAACTAAACACCAAGTGGCTATCTCATTGGGTCTAAGAGATATTGAGAAACCCGTGAAAACACATTTTACCCCTTGTCACCCCCGTAGGGGTAGAATTTCAAAAAAAAATGTAACCCCTTTTGTTGTGAAATGGAACTTACAGATAAGAAATTTAATAATTTTAACCCCCCTACTTCTTTTCAGTTTTTCCTCCTTTAACCCCTTTAGGGTTAAAACTTTCCAATGCCCTCACACCCTTTTCTAAATATTTTAAAAATACATCTATACGCTTAAAAAGAATGTTGTAACTCAATAAACATAGCAGATACGAAGAGTTCTTTAATTCACCCTCAATCCAGATTTGCACCTTTATGGGTTGATTAGGGCAAAATTTTAAAATACGTTTCTAGGTATGTGCATTGATAATCTTTACAAGTAAACACCAAATCGATATCTTATCTGGTGTAAGAGATATTGAGGAATTCGTGAAAACACATTTTACCCTTTTTCACCCCCTTAGGGGTCGAATTTCAAAAAATCCCTTCTTAGCACTACCTTACATAACAAATTGAACCTTCCACCCAAATTTCAAGTTTCTAGTACCAGTGGTTTCGGCTCTGCGTTGATTAGTCAGGGTTGTGACTTTCCTTTATTATATATATATATATATAGATTAAATTAAGTTAAACTGAGCTCGTCGAGATGTAGATCCCAACCTTGGCTGGGTTGCTTCGCCGGATGAAGCCTATTCCAAAAGTGACTTGGGCTGGCCGGGTATTACCTTTTAATATCCACTCGAGTGGGACTGCGCTACGGGTGCTTGCTACGCGAACACGGGCATCGCGAAGCTTCGATGAATTACTAAGTGCCCAGGCGGCGAAGGACAAACGTTTAATGTGGCGAAAGTAATGACATGTAAATTTCCACATTATGGTTTAATGTTCCACCGTCATTTTCACGGGTGCAAAAATGACAATCGGTCCTCATTCAACACTCAACTGTTACTTATAGCTCCCAGTGTGCTAACAAGCTGCCGCACTTCGGCAAACTGCATTGACCTGCAGGCTAAACTAAATGAAGTTGGACGATTCTAATCCAGAGTTGGCGGATAATGTATTAAAAACTGTGAGTATATTCAGTTGTAACCATTGCAGTTTTTCAAATTGCGATAGATGATACACTTGGGAACCTTTGTTGACCATAAGTTCAGTATTCCCCCATTCTTAATAAAAATTTTATAACGAGCCACTAACAACAATACCACTTTCTCATTCAAAAATGCTCATTTTTATCATCATTTATTCTCTCCATGATGTCCGATTTTAGAAAATAAAAGTGGTGTCAAAAATTCTAAACTCTGAACTACAATAACAATCAACGTTTCACAACTGAACCAATATCATTACTGTCTTACATGACTAAGATACTGCATGTGCGAAGCAAATACTTTAAGAAATTGGACTTTAATGTAGGTTGTATTTGTCGTGCGTCAACAATTTCAAATGAAACAGTGCTTCAAAACCAACGTTTGCATACTTAATGGCGAATTAAGTTTATAATTTTAGATGTGGTCTTCTATATTATGTTAGATGCTACCATTTTAAATTAAAATATAGTTATAGCTTCCTGAATGACATTTACAAAAACAATTAAGATCAAAGAATGTACACTTACAGATAAAGAATTGTAAATCATGTTGCTATGGTGACCTGGGGAGCTTTCCAGGAAGCAAATACAAGCTTGGCGTCCTTTGCGAAAGCCGGAAAAGAGATCGGCGTGCTTTAAAGAAAAAACAAATGAGAGTTAACGTCCTTTTGCACTTGAAAAACAAATTCCAGGTTAGCCAAACTACTTGATTATTATAAAAACATTGTTATAATTTACCTGAGGTGAACTCATTGATTGTTGGTTAATTTGTTGTCAACATACGCTGAATTTTCTGTTTCGAACAGTTTTGTTTGTGATTTTATGGTTATCTGTCATTCGTCAGAATTGAGCATTTGCCATACAATGGTTAAATTCATCAACAGTGTAACAATTCAACCCTGCAGATAAGAGTCTCAAATTGCTAGCCGGCGCAAAAGCTTTAATAAGTTGCAAATGGATAAAATATAGAAAGAGCAACATAACTTTATTACAGTAAAGCATAATTAAATAATCATATTTTTAATTAGCTAGAGAGAGGCAATAAAATTCAAACTAAGCTTTATGTAGTGGATCAATTTTATTTATTTACTGTATTACAAGTAATATTAAGGTATAGAGTTAATATAATAGTAAGGCATTACAATATTATTATTTTTTGTCGCGATTTTATTTTTATGAATATAACCGACTTACGGTGAAGTTAATGTTAGACATTATTACAAAATTAGCGTAACCCAGAGACATTATAACAAAACCCGGAGTCCGGAGATTTGACGTTGAAACCCTGAGAACTCCGGGTGAAACCCTGAGAGGTGGTCACCCTAAGTGCAAGTGACATTTATAGACTTAGCTTTAGTTATATTGGTTGGTATCGTTCACTGCAGCAGAAGGCGTTCGATTAGTGTGTCCAGCTGACTTTTGCTAGTTCTAGCCACACAAATCGCTGCAGGAGGTCTATGACGTATCAGGCGGCTCCATACTCTAGTTGAAGGCAGTTTCCTGATTAACTTGGTTGTCCAGAGTATAGAAGATGGTTCAGTTTGACTTTCGGAGTCACCAGAGATAAAAGTAATCGAATGGTAGAATTGTCCCTGGTAGTGTAGCTTGAACAAGCGTCCACGTTCGATCAGTAGAGTTAAGCTTTCTGGTCAGAACTTGGATGGGAGTCCCACGCCTGCTTCGCTCGGTGCCTCGTGGCACGGCTGTCACAGAAGTAGTTGGTCCCGGATGTCATAATAACATCATGACAGTCGCTAGTGGGGTTGGAAGTCCCCATAAAATGTACAGCGACGCCTATAATTGGCCTAACGGCTGTTGGCTGAGTTCCAAAATAAAATAAAATAAAATAAAATAATCCCTTTATATATTGAACGTAGAATTGAAATACTTGTTGATATTTTATAATCTTTTAATGAAATTATTTAAGTTGGGGTGTAACCTTAGCAATAACAAAAAACTAATAGATTCTAGATTAATCTATTTCATGTACTTACGACCACTGAAAATTACGATCAATATCAGAATAAAACGAGAGTTTTTAAAAGCCATTTCTTAGTTTCAGCATACCCAGGAGTCAATAAATTTCAAATAATTTGACTTCCAACTGCTTTATTTTATTCCATTTGTGCTGCCTCAGGCAAAGATATGAGCCATGTACCCAACCAAACATTCGGCATACTTTTTATAATAACATCAGCACATTTTACGGTTTTCAGATAGCCGTAAAGCAGTTCCTAGATGAATATCGGCGCTTCAAAGCCGCGCAATAAAATCCATTACTTTAAGAAAATCGCATAGGAATGCATCCTCCATCTAAATTAAATTTTCCACGCTAGAGTGAATCTGCAAGCTGCAATTACTCGCCAGATAAGCAAACCTTCATTAAATTTTTACCACAGATCCTGCGACTGCAGGCCAGGAATGCCAATGGGCCACGTGCTGTAATTCCCGAATCGTCGGCTCCATTATGAATCAGATCCATGTAAATCTGCAGTTCCGAAAAAATATGGACAGATTCCCGCCCGATTACATATTGCAGGCTTGTCTCTTATTGCGATGCAGGAATCAAATGGCATTAGTCGTAATTGGACGAGAAGACATTCATCTCACATAGCGAGATTCTCTGCCGTATATCGGCGGGAGTAATAAAGCCCAGCTACGTAAGGCGCATTTTAATTTTTTTATATGCGACATGAAATTTAAACGCGGCCAGCGATCCGGCAGCCAGGGCGCGCTGTCGGCGGGCAAACTTGATTACCATACAATTGCCCAAGTTTTTCAGGAAATTAATTATCCGCTCAAGATATTCATGAGGCCGCCGAGATTATTCGAATTCTTGGAGTTATTTGCCTCCGGATTCGGAACTTCCGCGGTATCATCGCGTGGCTCTTACTGGCAATCTTTTTGTGGTTAGGCCTCAAAAAAGCGGAAGGACAAACCGTACTTTTACCGCCATCTATAAGTAAACTCGCTTAAAGATTAAGTAGCTTTTCTGTATAAATTGCTGGTAGCTTTGGATTAAGCCAGCGATTTACCAAGAATGTACCGAAAGGACTCAAGTTTTTTACAAATAAAAAAATATAGTAAAATTCATCCACAGCCAAAAGTAGTTTACTTTACCAGTTACCTGAACCAACACATCACATATAGCGTGAGAAAAGTATTGGAAAACTATTTCTTCAGGAAAATTTGTCTGTGTGAGCAGAATACAGACTAACATAATACAGAGCACAGCTGGTTGTGATGTCAGCCGTGCGCGGAGGCTGGCAAATCTGTAAACCCCTCAGTTAATTTTAAATAATTAGGCGATAACGGCATACTGAAGTGTGAAACTTGCAATATATTGCTTTAGTTAAACCTCCGTACTGATGTTATTAAAACCTTTCTTTACGGCGTCTAATTATTCGCTGATTGACTACACTGCAATATGAGTTGGATATGTAATTATTTTACATTACTACAATTATTTGATATTATTCATATGGCACATTTCACTGTACGAATTCTATTTTAGGTTCATGTAAATTCTCAATTAAGATGAATTCAAGTTCTTCTTATACCCATTATCGTTAATACTTAGTTATTAAATCTCGCTAGCTCAGTAGAACATGATTACTCCCAAAACAAGTCGGTTCACGCAATATCAAGACTATTTATTATTTCTGAAATTAAATTTGTTTAATGAAAACTTATGTTAACTTTTTGTGACAACCCGAATGAACGTCAGTGTCACTTCAAATCATGTACTATACAAGACAAAAAAACTGAGACAACTCTTGATGGAGATTTTAGTATAATTTGATTAGCTAAAACGAGGCTTTGAACAATTACATTTATTATATTCATAGAAACGTCTAAACAATGTGACGGTTAAGTTAGATATACCTAGCAACTGTACATATTAAGACAGTCATATTCACAACAGACCATACTTACTGTCCCAGTTTTTTTGTCTTCCATAGTACATGGAAGATCAATTGCAAATACCTCCTTGTTATGATACATGTCATTCAATAAACTTGAAATAATAAATAATCCTTTTATTAATTACCACACTTCACTCATTTACTGTTTATTTTAGTATGTTCAATAAATACCTGTGACTGCAGTTTGCCCAAAGAACTTAATCCTCCTTTTGGAAGATCGAAATGTATACCAACTACCGAATAACCCCAGTACAAGCTCAGCCTACTGTCAAGAACTGCAAACAGCTTCGGATATGCCTTCTTCCAACTCTGAATAAGCATACACCTCAGCAACACGAACTTCGACAAAATCCTCCATCAGTAACGACTCTATTGCTTCCAAGCAAGATTTGACAGATGAAAAACTACGTCCAATTCCCAAAACTCTTACTCCAAAAAATCCTGCCGTGTTCTATTCCCAGTAAATACAGCTGCCGCTATCGAATTCACAAGATGAAATTGTTAGACAATAAACTACGTTCAACGTCCAATTCCAGAAATGTTTCAATAGCCTGTAGTATTTGAATTATGTTCATCCTATCATACACGTCTTCTCTATATCTTTATTATATTCTTTAGGTTTTCAAATTTTTACTAATTCTCTTCTTACCGATTTTATTATAAGTAAACCTTTTCTCACACCAAAATAGATCAAGAAATCACATTAGAAAAAGGATTTCTTTTCAAAATTTTAGTTTTTTACAAAATTATTACATGTTTTTCTCTCAAAAATATCTATTGTGTACTTAAAAGGGAATATCTTCTTAGTGATCAATTTTGCATATTATTTACCGTACTGCACTCTATATTTTATTATCACAGTTAGTAACACCCGCTATATTGAATAACATATTTCAAATAAGTATTTGCTATTAATCTTTCACTATATTTCAGGTAACTTTTAAATCATTTTAGAACCTTCTCTTTCTTATTTTTCATTGTTCAACTGAATTCAATTATTTCATTATTTTACAAAATACATGTTAATAAATCTGATATCCTTATATTATACCCAAATAACAAATCCTTGCCTTGAATTAATAAATTAACTTGATCTTCTTATATGCAATCCATTACAATAATCATGCTGTAGGTGGGAAAAATAATATAAAGTAAATAATAAAATTAGAATATATGGGTTCAATGTAATGGCAGCACTTTCCTGCTTGTTGAAATTCTAGCAACATTCTTTAATATGATATGAAACAAGGTTGCTGATAGTATATCACCTTTTCTTGCACAAATGTTAATATACAATTTTCTGTTTCATCACTACCGAATAAATAGTGAGTCGACCTCTAGTACATAAGTTTGTAGCATTTTTTAGTTATTCACCTCATTCTGTACAAGGGATTTATTATTGATCAGCTTTTCCTGAACCCATACTTTTAATCTCCAATTATTTTTATGCATCCATATACACGGTTCACGTCTTAAATAAATAAAAATGCAAGTAATTATAATTAAACAACAAATATTGTATCAAAGGATTTACAAAACAAAAACAGTATAATGATCTGGAAAGTACAATATGAGTACAGACCTAACTACTTAAATCTTAAGAGCCGATGATGAGAAGAGCAAGGAAATCTACAAGGAGATTGCCGATAACGCATAGGAATATGTGAATAACATAATAACAGGAAAGTTTAGCGATGTCTTTAGAAGCAGGCTGGGCAAAGAAAATAGTCCAGGAAATAAAGGATAAAGCAAAACGGTTTAACGACTTTTCTGTAGTTTACTTTTCATTGACATGGGTCCTCAGAGTGAACTTCCGGTGGATCCTGACGATGTTACACAACTTAAATGTGTTTCAATGGTTGTCATCGATGAAGCGGCACTTCCTTCATGCTCAACACAGCCCGAACGTCGTAGTCTATGGACCTCTTTTACCTCGGAAAACTTGCAGCTCCAAGCGTAGAAACGGGATCCCAGCTCCTCCTGTGTGGTGTCACCAAGGTCTAACCTTTCAAAGTGCCTCGTAGATAGTCTCATGATTAGCGGATGCCTTTGGGTGTAGTGATGGAAAGTTTCGATACTTTTGCGGACTCGTTCATTCCAATACCATTCCGCAAGTGGATCGAGTCCATCGGATTCGATCCTCGGATCGACATCGAAATTGAATGTGCATTTCAGACACCTGGGGTCCTCGCTCCTCGGTCATTCCGGACCCGGAACGAACAACGCGCGTATCTTTGTTTTGGTGAGTGGTCACGCAGTCGGTAATTCAGTATGTTTATATGTCTCAAACATCAATTGGGCACATACAAAGCCGCCAAAAGCCATAAATCACTGATAACTGATAAAAAAGCATGCAACTTCGGCCGTATCATGTGTCGCCTGTCGACGTCGAGCCTCTAAAACGAACAGCATCATCATTTGCTGTTCCCCATCAACACATTGGATTGTATTCTGTATTGAAATGGATTGAATAACGGAATGCCAAAGGAATGAATGTCCGCGAGAATTGACGCCTCGCGACCTTTTCGTTCCTCGGAACGAATCCGGACCGAAACTTGGACGCGATCCAAATCGATCCTGCCCCGGATTCGATCCTTTGTATCGAATCCGACCGGATCGACACATCGCTATTTGGGTGGCTACTGTGCGTCCGAGGCATTTCTTGTGTATCATGAAGGATATATTTTCTAAATTTGTTTAACTTTCTTTTCCTTTTATGTAGCTGTTCTGTCATGCATATATTTACACAATAAAACGATAAATTAACACTTTTACTGCCAAAATAGTATATTTTTTTCCCAATTTAGAAAGTATAAGCTTTTTCTCCGTTTTGGATTTTTTTTAATCTGCAGCGAAAAACGCCGAAATCGCCATTAAAATACAAGAAACAGGGAGTGAAGTAATCTATTGTTTTGTGACTTTTTGCATTTGGCAGGGTGACAGATAAGTACCAGAAGACGTGAACATAACCTGTAAAAGTAGGTTAAAAACTGTAATTTCACGATTTTTCGTTTTCAAGAAAATCATAATATACACCTTCGCACTGAAATTTAGTTTTTATCCCTCATGTGGTTTATTTCCTTTGACCTTGCAGGCCTCTGAAACTAAATCCACATTCCTGATAAAAAATAGTGAAATCTCTGTACCTTGGCATACATATAATTATTTTTTTAACTCAAAGCCAACAAAGTGAATTATTTCACCTGCAAACATGATAAAACCACATTACCTAATTTACATACCTAATCAATATTATACATACACTTCACATTATTTTTAGGTTAAAATGTTTGAATTATTTAATTCACATTATATAAAAATCAATATGTACTTAACTGGTTATCATAAATTATCATAATGTAATATCATTACAGTATATCATTTCCAAGTTTATGAACCAGGCTAGAACATACTCTCATATTGTTATTTTCAACAACAAGGTAGAGTGTTAAAACCTTGAATATCTCAACAAATGCACAGTTATGTGTAAAATTGTATAAACAATTATTGGTATTAGCGTCAAATTCAATAGCAAAAAATTCTAGTACATTACAAAAATTTTAAAAGCGCACGTTTGCATGAGGCTACTCCTTATGAAAATATAAGATACTTTTTAAGTCTGCAAATGCAAAGTTTAGGTCTCATACAACTTATTATTTTTATTTATTAATTTTCTCTGTTAGTTTGTTTGCTAGTTCAGTATGCATAAAACTCCAAGCACCTCAGTCGTGGTTAAAAACGATCAATTTTGCCAAAAATAGGAAGCCAACCTATAAATGTTGCGTTCTTGGGTGCTAAAACTGACTTCAAACATATGCACAAGAAGATACAATTTGCTTGCACAAATGTATTAACTTTAAAACACACATACAAACAACAAAACGAAAACGGATTAAAAGCTAAAATGCGACATATGAGAATATACTCTCTACATGCGAGAGCGTGGGACCAATTGTGCTATAACGGCAAAAGGGTCTTCGTTATATCTACATTTAATTTAGAGGAATAAAACACATGTCTGTATGTGATTGAGTAAAAAACTAAAACTGTTTATATTTTTGTAACCAAGTAATAGTCGTCAAAGCTGCATGTATGTGCACAAGCGACAGCACATACCTGCACCGCTACAGTACCTACCATACAAGTACATTTAATAAATATTGAAATAGGATGCCAAAATAATTGTGTTTAAGAGCACGAACCTTAATCTACATGAAAGTCCGGTGTCGCGCATGCGCATGCAAACTTATCTTACCAGCTCAAATGCGTATTATTTGTCTATATTGCGCATTCCTTTGCGCTCGCAAAAGCTGTCCTCAGTCCAACGCGAATACTTATCGCGTAACTGCAAGCATCTCAAGTATTACGATATTCTTAGTACTCGAGACCTGAAAATTTCAACCTTTTCCTCGAATTGGGCTCACCCTAGATTGCGTCATCGACCTTGGATGGCACAACGCATATGAATTATCTACTAACAATGCGGGGAATATCATAGCTGCTGTATCTGGTGCTAATATGACTGATGTCACGTAACCCAAATGAACCCTACACAACTGCTAGGCTGCTTTGTAAGTTGTGTACTCGCCAATTACACGATTCAAATGGCGTCTTCTTAAAACGAAAATACTGCTTGCTGCACGAAAATTTATACAGCAAACACTGCAAAGCTTATTAAGCCATTTCCGGTCCAAGTCCGCAAATGTATGCATTTTAAGCTCCCCGTAACGTTTTCAGTCCCATATTTAATTTCCTTTACCTTTGTCTTGTACCTTACCCTTTCATATATTATGTTTTAATTGTGTACAAAGACGTATTTATTTGTTTATCGCTAGCTCCCTACGTACTTCTGAGAAAACCTTCCACGTACTGCTACAAATGCTAGTACGTACTTTCCATCCCTGGCGTTGGCGGCCGGAAACTATGTCTTGTGCCCTTTCCCTCTGATATTAGAGTCACATTTTATCTGCCCACTGTAAGCCCAAAACGCTCGTCCTAAAACGGATTGCATTTCCTCGAGTTGCCGAACTTCCAATTCAACTACCCATGGCAGGGATTCGAAATCCGCCGGCGAGGACCTTGAGAGCGTCCCATTTACGTATTTACTGCGTTGGATTGGATCAGTTAATTACATAAGCTATGCGAACTAGCATAAACAACAGCGAATTTTATTAATTTATATTAGGCATATCTTTGCTGTGCGCCATAATGCGACATTGAAGTACAAAGACCTTTGAAAGTTATCGCTCTCGGAATAAGATAAAAATTTTGCTTTTTTAGCAGCGATATCTGCTTTCAGTGAAGGTTTCTGCTGATAATTAGCTTGCCGCATGTACTAAGACTTACAACCAGATAATGCATGCATCTGGATTGATGACGTTGTTAACATTTTAAAGAACAGAAATCTGGTCATATTAAACGTAGTGTTTTTGCTTGATTAATGCATCTTTCTGGGTGTTTGCATTGCCACCCAGTTGTTATATATTTTTTGGGTTGACACTACATTATCGTTTAGTTTTAAATTGGATTTTGTTTTATTTCCTGTACGTTCTCGAATGTATTGTTTTCATATTTGACGATAAATAAAACCTTCCTACTACTGGTATATTGTGCTTTATTGATCCTCAGCCAACCTACCCTTTTTTCTTCGTCTAGGAGTGTTATCCGAAAAACCACGAAAGATAGGTGCATTTCCGACTCTTAGATCTGTTTTTTGGCTTGGGGAACGACTGTTTGCGTTTCCAAGTTCTTATACGCATTTTTTTACCTCAACAACCGCCGCCTAGTCATTATTCACGTAATTCACTGCCGAGGATATGAGCTACCCAGCACGGTGGTAACCTTTCGTTTAAGTGTGCCCCAACTTTATTAGTTTATTTTGCAAGGAAAAGCGGATAATTAATATTCTAACCGAACGCATGTGCCTTAATTCCAAAGAAAAGTAAAAGCTGGAACAAATGGTATAATCAACAACGCAGTATGGAAAAAATTATAATCAATGATTATTATCTACTGCAGTGCAGTGGTGTGGCCAAAGGGGCTATCCCTGACGCCCAAATCTGTATAGCGGTTCCTTTTTGGTAGCAAAGAGGGTCGTTAATTTGTAAAAAAAAGGAGATAATCGATAATATGTGCAGTTTTCCAACTAGAATGACCTATTTGCAATAGGTTGTCATGAAAAAACAAAACATATTTGAAGTCTGCCAGTTTGACATAATTCTACGTCCATAGGTGCAATTTTAATTGAAATTGATAGATTTCCACTAGAACGGCGTATGTTTGTGCTAAATAAATTTATTAAAATAAATTAATTACATTAGTTCAAGATTAGAAATAATTGCAATATTGATTTCGGCTTTCACGGCCATTGTCATTAAGTAAAAAAGCTACTTCCGGAATTGGATCGTGTCATTATTGAGGTCGAAGAACTCAACGTTTCGGCCACTTTCGTAAGGGGCTTCATCAGGAGGAAAAAAAGAGCACGGTAACTCAACGTGTCAACCACGTCAGAGGTGAAACTCGACTAACAATCGGAAGCCTTTCTCCTCTACGCTTGCGGTAGTTTGTTTGAACGAGAAAATATGATATCGTTAAGGACTTTGTTTTATTTATTAATATAACAAATTTGAAAATGTAAAGCTGTAATTAATTTGGTGTAACTTAAATTGTGAAATAAACCCTATTTTAAATAATAAAATATTTAGAAATTAAGAAGGGTTGCTATTAAGACAAAATTTAAGTGGTGGAATAAAAATGAAATTTTAAAATAAGAAGATGAGATACCAAATGGAGGAAGATACGAAGCATATGGTGAAAAACTAAACTAAAAGCAGGACTAATCTACAAAAGAGAATAAATAAAGAAAAATTCTGAATTAGGTTTATTGATGAATTACATTTGACATTGCACATCGATTGAGTTGGATTGCATTTAGCTGTTGGTACGAAAAGAGAGTTCCAGGGAGATCGTTGTTAGAGGGAATATTTTTGAAGGATTTGGCAGTTGAGGTTTGGTGTCCTGTATTTGTACCGGGGTCATTGGTACTGGTCGGTGAAGTACTTTGGAAGAGTGTTTTTGGATACGGTGTTGGAGATTAATGACTGCAACTGGGGTCTATTTGGGTCCATGCAGTGGGGGAGCTTCTATTCCTGATTCTAGGCAGTTTTGACATATTGGTTGTCAGTGGAGGATTTTACCGTGCTTATTGAATGGATCAGTTGTGATCGGTAGCAGAGTGGGACAAGTTGGTTTATGCTGAGGACATTGATAAGTTCTAGTAAAAAGTGGGTCAGTTTAGGTATTTAGATAAGCACTGAAAGAAAATAAAAAATGGAAGGTGAATTTATGATTAAGAAATTACTTACTGTTTGATATTGTTATATAACAAATGTAACGATCTGGTATTTGACATTGCATTTTCAAAGTTGTTTGACGTATCATTTGACAGAAGCTAGCAAACAAAATAATTTTTAATATTCAAATAATAATAAACAGAGCAATTTAAATTGATTAAAAGACAATTTATAAACATATACTCATAGGCAAAACAAAGTAATAGCTTGAATCTATTCAATATATTAAAAGTTATTTATAAGCTAGCAAAGACGCCTTTTTCAAAAGTTACTTCATTTGCTGGATACTCCTATTAAGAGTTAAAACATCTTTCCTATATATTGCAGACCTCCAGGGGGTATTTTATATGTCTACCTGAATTTATTAAATATTTTCCAGAACCCTACAGGTCGTTACATAATTCGATCCTACGGCTTCAAACGATTTCCAAACGCTACCGAAATGTACTAGAGCCAGGTTATTCTTCTTTTTAGCTGTTTTATACCTCTTCCCGCAGTATTGCAAACGATTATGTATTTCGCACACGCCGAATGGGCCCAAACACGCCTTTAAAATGCACGGGCTCCTGCTTAAGACCAGAATGTAAAACATAAATAATACACGAAATTGGACGGGGGAGGGCGAAATGTTATAAAAAAGTAAGTGGTCGGCTGTTGGGCGCTGATAAAACTGGGAGCGGGAAATCCGAAATAGAAAACGGAAAATTAAAAGCAGGTGATGCCTGCAGAATGGCGAAACGATTGGGTGGCACGCCGAATCCCAGTCTCGGCGCTAAAGCCAATCTTCCAAGTTTCTAGGAGAACCGTAAACTTTACGAGATGGTAATTCATCTCTCCTAATAACAATGCCGGTTTTATTGCTATTTTTGCAATTTGCATGTTATTCGTTCCGACTTTACATGCTCGACAGATCCCGTTATATTAACGCATTATGCAAATGGAATCTCAGCCAGCAACCATAATAAAACTTTCGAATGGGCCCGCGAATGCTAAGCGCTCTGTCGAATTAGCTGCGGAGCTCCAAGTCTCACTTAGTTAATGAAAAACGCAAGGACGGAATCAAAGATGGCTTCGGATGTTCGGATGATCCTTAGCGCGATCGATGCCGCCTCGGCTCCCGCGGGCCGCCGTAAAAAATAATTTACAGCTTTCGTAAACGCCAGGATGTACAATTACAGAGCGGCGTTAGATTATCCTGTTTCTTTTATGAAGGGCTTTGTCGATAATTTAGAAGCAGCTACACCAACCGCAGCCTGCACCCGGCGATTCTAACTTTAAAGCTGGGATTCGCCGCTACGTCTTACTTTAAACGCCTTAAAGTTCCGAGTACAAATCCGGGAAATAAAGTTGCAGCTCCCACACAGCCTTATTTACAACTCCGCCGTTTTTATTTGATCTTTTCTTAATGACGTTTGCTTTGGTTCAACAATTAGACGCTTGTTCGTCCTTAATTGCGAACTAATAACAGCACTTCAAGGAGAACTTTAACGAGAGAAGGTGTGTTTAATATCGAATTCCTTAATTGTTGTTTCTAGTATTGGATCAATTGGATCAAATTTTCTAGATTACAGAAGTTTTTCTCGAAGTGAATCCAACCCCCCTTTTTCTACTGCAAACGATATCGAAGAATGCAGTATTTTTTATCATATTGGTAACTACAAAATCTGATTGAATTTGAATAGACGGCATACTGATACATTGTACCAGCTTTACTGTTCGTTTTTAGAGAATGTTTAACAGTATCTTGTTGGTTTCAGCATAAATTATCAGCAAAAGAACAATGAAAAGACGAAGGTAAGAAACATTATATAATAATCTGAAAATATATCGTTCGCAATTTGTAAAGTAAAGTATACTAAGCTTACCTAATCGTTTTAACCAACAACAAACCTAAAATTCAGGGCGTCAGCTTCTAAACACGGTGATAAGTGCCATAGAACCATCAGTAATAGGTATGTATGCATAGTAGGATGGCATTTTTGACCTGGACACCCAAGTTAGTGACTCCAACAGTTGCCCCACCAATTCTATGATACCTTGAGATTGCAGGTTATCATATTAGTGTATATTGTGTGTATAGCATGTTTTGTGTGTGGCCAGGTTACTCTAGATCAGTCTTCCGGGAAGAGAGTCGGAAGAATACCGCCTGTCCATGGAGTCCAACTTCCAACTGAGAACTCGCTTATTGCTAGCCTGATGCTTTTAACAGTGGTGACACGTAATCGTATATCGGAGATAGGTCAGATACAAAAAAATATGACCTGAAGAGAAATACACCGCAAAAGAGGGGATTGAGGAGATAATAATAGTGAATTGGAAACATAAAACTGAAAATGATAACACATGGTAATGTACCATTAGCAGCAAAATAGAAATACTAATCGACTAAATTACCACTCCCTCAGTCAAAACTAAATTTAAATCAACAAAGATAAGAATTCGAATTAAACCTAGACTGGTTTGTAACAAAAAATTAAATTTTACATTCAGCAACAAGTAGTTATTTCAAATAAAATATAACACTGTTCCGCGGCAGTAATCACAAGTAGTAGGAGCTTTGTTATGAGATTAAGTGATCGACAACGTGCTTTTGCAAACAGTTTAGGTTATTATAGGAACACACACCTATTTACTGCACGTAACAAACTTGAAAAATGCACACGGCTAGCTACAAATGCAAAGGGCTAGGTCTTAGCTAAAATGCAAGTATTTAACTATCAAAGTCAGTTCGGTAGGTATGTATAAAGGATTTTATCTACGACCACTACTAAAAGTAGGTCTTTTAGCGCCAGCTTGTTTCACTAAAAGTGACGTTTTATAGTTTAGCGTGGTTAAAGAAATCAGCTGTTTACTTTAAGCGCATGTGTGGTATAAAGTGAAGTGAGTTATAAAACTACAATTTCGAACTGGAAGTGAAGTTGTAAAGTTATTCTAGTTACTTCATGCGTTACAGGTAAAGTGTTTTTGAAATAATTAAAGCGTTATGTAATGAATACAGTCAGATGTGTAGTATTAATAATTACCTTTCGTAACTCACCTTGACAGTGACGCGCTCGCGCCAAAGCCTACTGTTTATTATGACATAAATTATAAGTGTCGGATTGATATCAGGAAGATCGTGCCCGGACAACCTTTTTATAATACAGCAGCTAACGTTTATAGACTTACAAAAAGCCTACGATACAATACCTCGCAGGAAGCTTTGGGAAGCACTAGAAAAATTTTAGGTCGATTGTCGCATGATAAATATCATCAAAGTACTTTACCATAACAATAAAGCTTACGTCAAACAAAACGAGATGCTGTCACGAGTTCTATATCCCTCTAAAAGGAAATTTTACATCGCGCGCTTCCCCCATTATCACGGTCCAACTTTAATTTTTGGGGAGGAGGGAAAACTCTTAATGGGCCCACGTGTGTCTTTTGACACGGGGAGTGTGGGACTCCCACCCACTAAAACCCATCCTCGTGTCAGAGAAGGAGCGGTATCGTCGTTAGACATTCTTCATGTCGCCCCTTCCTTTGTTTAACTGATGATTATTTTCCTTTTTTCTTTTTTTGTACTACATCATTTTCAATCACATGCCATTTTCTCTCAAGCTCTAGCATTCGATTAATGATGTTTGCCATTGTCAAGATTTCTCTTATTTGTATGCGAAGGTCGTTGCAAATATTAATCCACTTTTGCACACGATTAGCTTGTGCTTCGGTATCCCTCTTTTGTGGCAGTACTTAACACTCTTCGCTGTCAGCTAGTTAAGATACAAGACTACATAAGATAGTACCCCACTTGTCGATAACTGTAATTGTTGCACATTGCAAATTGTATGATCAGCCTTTTGGTCCACAGCGATGTGTGGTTTGTTCTTCCCATTCTTGTTGCTATCTTCTTAACTACCGTTTCCTAGCTTCCACCATATCAGCTCTTTTATTTGCTCCACTCTCGTAGGACTCCTCCATAGCCATAAAATGCATTGGAATCACGCCAACGACCACCTGTATTGCTGTTGTGGCTACTGTTCTACATGCGCTGGCTATTTTTACTGCCTCTTCTCTTAAGCTGCTCCAGCTTCCATCTTTATTGGCCAGTTTAATCCCAATCTTTCCATGCGGATGCTCCGCATAGAATAATACAGTGTGCTATACTACTCAGGATTTTTCTCTTTCCTTCTTTAGACCCTCTTACGTTCGACATTAGACGGCTTAGCACTGCTATTGTCTTTGTCTATATTGCTGCCCATATTCATGATGTTGCCAAAGACTATTTCTAGGTATTTGACATTTTGTTTGTTTTCGCCGCTGCAGAACCCCCTTCCCTACGTTCAGTTGTTAATTCTGGAAATGTCTCACTCTGCGTTGTCCTCAACCTTTTCCTTGCTGTGCCCTCTTATTACAACAGCCAAGTCGTTTGCATACCTAATTAGACACATTCCCACTGGAAGTTCCAGTTTACACACCATCGTACTACACGTTCCAAAGAGTAGGTCCCAACACCGACCCCTGGAATACCCCGCATGTAACCTCAATCCCACTTGCCTTTCTATCAGGATCGAGCTGTTCCCAAGGTACCTAAATATTAGTTTAATTAGATATGACGCCATTCTGGATCTTCCCAGCTTTATTATGCCCTTACACGACGAAGAGCCAAAGGCGTTCTTAACGTCCAGGGCTATCACCCTATTTGTTGTTTGCATACCTTTTTCCTTCCATTGTTATCCGTACTCTGCGTCGTCTAAGCACCCTTTCTCTCTAATTTACCGATGAGCCTGTTGTTTAAGGTTTTCTCAATAGATTTTGCTGTCGCATTTATGAAGCAAATTAATCTATATGCTCTCTGGTCTGCGCTGCTGGGTTTTCCATGCGAAGCAGCTTTCCTTGTTTCCACTCCTTCAAGCAAAGTCTACCAACACTAATTAAGTTTAGAAACTCTAAACCAATAGGGCTAACCTCACTGATCGCTTTTTCATTTTACTCTCCCTTCTGCCATCATAAAATCAGAAGTGTGCCACTAAAAATTGCAAGCGGAATAAAATGAATCTAACAGCAACTGTAAGGAAAGAATCGCTTAACTATAGTAAATAAAGCAGTACTTCTAGTAAAGTGAATTGAAGTTTAGCAATATCGCAATTCAGTGCACATAACAAAAGGAAAGAATCATTAACAGTTACTTGTCAAAAGCACAATTAACGTGATAATTTATTTGGTGTATAATAAATGGGCCTGTAAAACTCCTTTATTGGAACACAATCGTTGTGTAAATGCAGCGTTAGCGTTTGGAATGCTATCTGTTTTACCGGCAGTCGCAGCAGCTGTTTGGTAACAAGGTTTCTGTTTTTCGTTGTCTGCAAAAATAGAATCCTTTTCGGCGGGTTTCTGTGAATTTTGTTCCAAGTTTAGCTCTTAGCCTCAGATTTCGTCAATTATTATTTGTGGAAACTTCGATGGTATGCGGGTTCCATCACTGGGACACTTCTTCCGCGTCCTGAGACGGGTTATGACGACAGAATCTTTGGTCGTTTAGGCTCATCGCCAGTAATATACAGAGTGGGTGCAATTTCACTAATTGTGACAACGTAATTGTAATGAGCTGATCCTTGTCTGGAGTTTTCAGCGTCACCTACGGGGTGAAAAAGTCATTTTCATGGTAAAATTAATTAACGATTCCGGGTGCTAGAGAATTTCATTACAAACGTCTCCCGAAGTTTCGGCCTAGTTTGAATTCGGGCATCATCCTTGGAGGGCTGCGAAAAGACGTTTGCTGACGTTGACTGCCTGCAGCCGCAGTTGTCAGCTGCTTGGGGCTATTCGTTTTACATCTTTGTGGGTCATGAGCATCACCTTCAGCGTAAGAGTAAGGCCCTCAGTGAAGTGGTGCACCTAATAAATTGTGTTTAATGTTATTCGCACCACACGCCAGGTAAAATAAACTTTAACCATATTTGATATGTAATGGCACATTTTATTGGTTCCATATTTGTTTGTGCAGTTGTATCGTACTAACCATTGCTATGATAGCTTGAAATTGGGGTGCCCCTTTCGAGTAAGTATCGAATATCCAAATCTATATTGTCTTTGTACTGGTTACTCTATGCAGCGTTGTTTAATAAATATAATGCACATGCGTGTATCATTCAGTGTCTGACTTCGTTACTGCTACCTTCTGCATTTCAGATATGCGATTAAACTGAGTTTATAAGTTCTTGATCTATCTGAGTGTATTTGTTCTAATTGAATAAGTTTTTGTAGCTCGTATTATTTGGTAATTACATTATTTAAAGAACTGCATCCCTTTCCACTGGGTCTGGCTGGCGAACTCTCATTTATACTCTCGTAGCGTACAATATTTGAAAATAGTTAGAAAAAGTATAGGCAACAAACCGTGGCGCTAACAAGGTACAACTTTGTAACAAAGCGTGATTTGAGAAAAGCCACTTCAACAAGGATTTCAAACACTCAGCTGGTAAAGAAGTCCTGGGTAAGCAACCGTTGCATATTAGTCAGTCGCTCTCAATCCTAAGCAAAGCCTGATGTTCATAGAGGTAAGTTAGCAAGAACGTTGGAACCCACCCATAGTGGACTGATTGTGTGCAAGATGGGGTAAGATTAAACGGTTCCCAAGCCCAACTTTGGAAACTAGTGGAAACATGCGTCTACAAATCACCTTCGTTTACCTACAATGCAATGCAATGCTACTCGAAATGGAAAGCAGGGAAAGCCATGAACCGCTGCATCACATATTTTCAACATAGTTTAAAAGTATTAATAAAAAACTCCATTTAGTAAATATTGTTATGCCGACTTCAAAGACTCGCGCAGCAACTGATTTTATGCCAGTGGAAGGGATAATTACGTTATACTTCTTGCTAGCGCGCGATGCACACAGAAGCCCAGGAACTATGGTCAAGTGCAGTGCGAGGCTTGTAGTTGAAACATAATCGGTTGTATGGTTTTTGTGGCACTTACATTTCTTTCTGTCAGATCTGCAGCTTTCCAAGCATGATCTCATTTTCAAGTTCCGTTTACCGTACCGTTGGTGTATCGGAAAGCTTAATTTTTGGTTTTGAGCCGAATAGCGCAAGCACTGGCGCCGTCCTGTATTGCTTCTTCTCGAGTTTATAGTCGACGCTATCTGCTTCCTTGAGCTACAGCTATCTTCCCGTTATATCGAATCCGGAATTCGCCAAGAACTGTATTTATTTTGATATATATAACCATCCTATATTTTATACTGTTTGTGTTTTTATAAAGCAAAAATCAGTGCGTGTTTTCAGTGAAATGAGAAAATAAAGGAAAAGTAATCCGACTCCGTACGAAGACTTTCACGTTGGAATTTTCCCATTACAACACCGACACATAAAACTCCATAACTACGAGTTTGACTACCACAATCGAGCTCCGAGCCTTCAGTTTAAGACCCTCTCCGTCTCACTAGCTAGCCGTGCAACCATTAAGCCTGTGCAAGTCGTAAACGATATCACTTGACTGAATGCATCAAAAGGCACGCTTATCCAAAATTAATATATAAACACCTATCAAAAATTATAAAATTATCATGCATATACTACCTATAATTCTTAAAAAGTGGTAAAACAGTTTTTCTATGTATAAATACAGCTGGGTAGTGGGGATATGTACAAAAGAATATGTCACTATTCCTATTTTTGGTGTAAATTGAGTCTGAAATGTATAACTTATGATCATTTAACCATTGTGATATAAAATGGGTCAGAAACATTTCTTGTCTCAGTTCACTCCACTGTCTTGTATTTATAAGTTGTGACAACTTTTCAAGCACGGTAAAACTCAAGAACAAGACACATTTCATTAAAAATGGATTTCGACAAACAATGCACGGCGAGTGGAGATTTCTGATGATGACATAATATCGATCCTTCACAGGCTTGGCAGCGTCGTGTCAGTTACCAAGACACAGAAATTCGCGTTTCTGCGAAAGTGGTTATTTTTAATACAATATTTGCTCCGAGGCTGTGCATTACGATCGCAAATCACTAACTAAAACAGAGAAATGGGAACAAAGATAGCTGTATGCATAAATGTATGTACATAATATATCGCCAAAACATAATTTTATAAATAAATACTACAACTGTTTCGACAAAGATGAGCTTCAGAACTTCTTAGCAAAGCATGGACGTTTCATTAAAAACATGTTCGAACGTTTCCAATTTTTTATAAAGATGCCAATTGAACCATGAGGTATCCAACGCTAAATTTAACCCATTCAATTTCTTTGATATTAAAGCCTCTTATATGATGGAAAGCAGACTACCGCCTATTCGTTCGGTTTACACGAATTGACGTTCAGCTCTTGCACTACTTTTATGGGAAAAAACATCAAAGTGCTACCTACTTACAAAATGTCTAATATTGCTACATCTTTGGTAAGCCAGAATGTTTTCAATATTAATACAAAATGGACACAATTTATTTGCCTATCGAAAAGTCGGTCGTCGTTTAAGCTACACTTTTAATGATTGTCGAAATGAATTCGTCGTCAATGTATGGCTACCTCGCTAATTGGAACACAAATAATTAGTTCCAGGTATCTTTTCGAGTTATTTGAAACATAGCGTGATGGCCCGTAGAGTTGCCGTAGCAACTAGGTTGCTTTTTGAACCTTGTGAATACTGAATAATATTGATGTTCAGCTTTTCATAAACAACGTTCAAACAACGACTCATTAAATACTCATTTTCAGATAATTTTTTAGCTAAATCAATTAATTTAAGAGCAGGGAATAAAAGATTGCAGGCAACGATTTTTACATTCATATATAATACTCGAATAGTAAAAAACTGCAAGTAGTTCGGCTATTATTTTGTTTGGTAATCAACAAAAACACAGCTTGGATATTTCGCGATACTAAAACAATACAGATATCAATGTGTGAGCCACATTAAATGAATGCATGCAATTTTTGCAATAAATGCTTATATGGTGCGGCATCTTGTATTTGGAGAAACTGTAGAGATTGTAGGTAAAATCACCTTCTAAATTGAATGGAAAATTACTGTACTCTTCTCTTATGGGCAAGTATTTCACTTTGAGCTGATCATTTAGTCGATTCAAATCAAGAATAATATCCGCATATTATATAGTAGACTGTTGATATATTATCTCATTTTGCGTAATTAGCTTAAAGTGTGTATTATAAAATTACGACAGAATCGGGAACATAAAATACAAGGATCGTTTGCCCCAACTACGTTACGATGTCCTGTAACAAAGTTTACTAACTATACTCAGTGGGAGGGCGAGGTTCATTACGATACTTAATAATTAGGGCAATGACTTGTTAATCTGATGGAAAAACTTAATTGCCATAAGCGCCACCACTTTTTATGTCGATAAGAAAAGAAAGTTTATTAAAAGTGGAAATGTGAACCATCCTTCTAAGTCGTCGGCAGTGTTCGGTGCCACGGTTAGCGTACAGCGTCATTCATGTACTGTGTATCGAATGGTTTGTGGTAAGAAGCCTGGTGTCAGTGCTTTCAAGTTGCGCGAGCTCCTCTGATGTAACCTAACGACTATTACCAAAATGACAACCGCGACCAACGGCTTAACGTGTTCTCCGAGGCATGGCTGGCTGCGATTTCACTACCGCCCGAGTGCCGACCGCCACGAACTCTACTTTACTCTAGAGACTGTTTGACCACTCCTTGGAGCATACGGCTATGGAATCAGCTCGTACAGCGTCATTCAACTTACATTTATTGAATTCCTTTGAACGTGCTAAACCCCTTTGCACAAAACGGCTTTATAATAAAAATAAAAATCAATATTTGACAAAACTACACCAGACAAAAAGGGTTAGTATTATCACTTACTGCTTATCAAACTGATTACAAACTGAACAACTTGACTACAGACGGTAGCAACTACTCAAATTCTTAATTATTCTTTACATCAAACAAAGTTCTTAAAAGGCGGCACAAATAAATGACCAGTTTACCTACATTAAAACACTTTAAAATTACAAAAAGATGTAGCAATACCACCTTGTATTTCACGAATTACCAACAAGCCGGGGCACACAGCTACTGCCAGAATATTTGTTAGATGAGGGAGAAAATCTCAACGGCCGGAGTGTTGTCACTTGCCAAGGGGTAGATGGAAGACGAACGAACAACTTGCAATTTTCGATAGGCAAACTTTCTCAAGAAGAAGCTGACAAAGATAATAGTCCTGGATAATACGTTTACGCGTCAAGTAGGGCTTGCAAAACCCCTGGTAAGAACTTTCGGCCTCAATAACTTCTTGTAACAGTAGACCAAACATGGTAAAACAGGGCTTGCATCGGCAAGAATATGCAATTTTGCGACAAAAAGCAAAGGATATCGTTAGCTATTCTAATTAAAAAAAATTACTTAAATTAACTGAATTTGGCTGGGGAATGCAGGAATTCAATAATTGTCCTAACAATGTGATCAACTAATGTAAATATATAAGTAACTTGTTACGATCTACAATTAAAAAACAGTAACAAGATGCAAAAGTGTATGGATAGCATGAGGAAAATGTACTGCTGTATGTTTGCTTGCTCGCCCTATGTCAGAATACACTCTACTATAAAGATACCTGACAAATTTGGAACCCATTTTTAAGCACCACTTGTTGCCTAAACCTTAACAAAGAAATCGAGATTAGTTTTCGTGGTCTATTCTACGTGGGTAAGTGTTGGCGGCCTTAAAACGCCCTCAAAAGATTGCGGAAGGCGTCTTAAATAAACACAGCAATATAAAACCTAAAACTATAATTAGGTTTACAATATACAATACCACCTAAATCGTGTAATACCAGCTGGAATGCAGCTGGTAGCCGATGAAGACAGGGGCGGAGTTGCCGACGATCGGGTCGTCTCTTAGCCAATACGCAAACAAATTTTTACTTAGTAGTAGTGCGAGGGAGAAGAGTCGCTCAGACCAAGACGATTGCAATCAAGCTCAATGAAGTTGATTTAAGGAGTAGCGACGAAATAACGATTGCACATTGGTAACCCAATTATTCGAAGGTAAATAAAAAAAGAAATCGCCCATTAGTTTAAATGTACGGAACGTGAAACCAGTCAAACTTGCATACTATAGATTTTAATTGATACTTACTACCAAATTCGAAATTTCAAAGAATCGGTCGTAGTCTACATACCCAGTCAGTCAAAAATTTTTGTAATGCACACACTCTTTGCACACATGCCCTTTAACTCTCAACTGCCTATTTTCACTACCATTCGTCAATTCTATTTTCTTCATAGAGACACAGTCATTTATATTTTCTATTTGCCATATTTACCTTATATAAGTGTTTGCTACTCCAGCCAGTCTTGTTTTCTAGAGTGCTTCACGTGGAGTGTTCATTTGTGTTGTTTCTATGTGCCGTTTACTTCTTATTCTATGTGGCATTGTTTATGTTTTCAATAAGTTTTTTTTCAGATTGTGTGATTTAAGCATAAGGTTATTCCCTTAGCTTTTATTATTTAGTGTTCTGTTTCTTTATTTAGATATTTATTACCAATATAAAGTAAAGCGTATATTACTACAAGAACCAGTATTGACGATTCACAAAGTACCTGAAATTCGCAACCCTGAAAGGTCAAAGGAGCTGTGGATAAGCAACTTGAAACTGCATAGTCAAGTTGTGTCAGACTTTTTCAGGTGTGAATGTGAAGTCGCGCAATGGAGAGGTGCACCGAACAACTTCGGAGAAAGGTAATTGCCAGCGTAGCTTGACAGAATACTCAAAACCAATTAAAAATGTATTCTGCAGTTGTTGCACGTGGTGGCAACAGAGCCCAAAAGTGGAAAATACTAAATGGGGTAATAGGAATCATCAAAACATCAATGTGCAAAGGCAAACCTACAGTGACGTTTCGGAGTTAAAAGGCGGCCACGGGTAAGTTTTGTTTCTTAGATACTATCTAATCTTCGAATAATCAGATAAATTTCAGGAACTGCATACACAACACATTAATGCTGAGGAAAACTTTCCAAATATATGAGGATTCAAATCCACATATCGTGCACCTCTGAAAATAAAGCTACACAGCACCAGAAGCAGCCCATCAATCAATTTTCCCAAAATGGATACAAGAAATCGCTCGCTCTATACCGAGAAACTTAAAAAAATAACGAAAGATTACCTGGGCCGAAATTCGCATAGAGATGGAGAAGGCGGTTAGGTAATCGAACACGAGACCTTCGAAAAAGTGGCGACTTAACCCACATCATACTGTTAATATGAATCGGTGAACAGAACAAGGCAACAAAGGAAATTTACGTCGCCAAGTACACGGCGAACGAAACAAAGAGCTCAAACATCTGTTCACCAGCAAATCGCCTCGATCCTACAAAAATTGTAAGACAACCGTTACCCCCATAAAACAATAAATCGCGGCACGCGAACTCAAAGAAGCCCCCAATTCGCAAGTATAAACCGCGGCAATAAAAGGGCCAACGGATGGCCGACCAAACGGCGCCGCAGCGAAAATTAATAAACGCAGTTCGATCACTAAAACGCGCTTAAATCAGAGTGCGCCAAATCCAAAACTCCACATAAGGGTACCTGAAGATAGGAAAAATCAACCGCCATCTAATAAAACCAACCGCAGGGCGCTAGCACATATACAGGTGGAGTAAGATTTTTCCATCAGACAGCAAAATACATGCGGCTGGAGCGCGCCCGGGAGAACGGCCGAGAAATTCAGCGGCCTTTGTAACGGAGAAAGCCGGGCCACGACAAAATACAGCGGGCAAGGAGACAATATTACAAATTAAAGTATAATTAACGGAAGGAAGCATCCCAGAAAAGCGTAATGGGTCTCAAAAGTCTTATAAAAATAGCGCGCAACCGATCGAAGCATAATAAACTTTTTAACACACGCCATAAGAATAATACTTAATTAAGCTTTACGCGGAACACTGAATTAAAAATTCCAAGTTGAGCTAATTTTTACTCAAAACATAGCAAATTGGGTGTCGTTAGAATCGGCATTTCAACAACTATTGATTGCGACTCAAATCAAGTCGATAATTGATCACGCCGCTCAATTAAAGGCTATAATTCCGAAATATATCGAAATCGGGCAAAACATCCCTTCTACTTCGACCAATGAGCGTCGAGATCGCGTTGGACAAAGGACTGGCTCCTTTAAATAGTCAGACGCTGGCAGTAAGAAATTACTCAGCCAGGAGAGTCGGACCAGCATCAACTCTGCCTCGGCGGGTCAATCCAGCAGCAACTCAGCCAGGAGAGTCGGACCAGCATCAACTCTGCCTCGGCGGGTCCATCCAGCAGCAACTCAGCCAAGGAGAGTCCACCAGGAACCATCCAGCCTTCCATCGCCGACTCAGCCAGGAGAGTCGGACCAGCATCAACTCTGCCTCGGCGGGTCAATCCAGCAGCAACTCAGCCAAGGAGAGTCCACCAGCCACCACTTCAGCTTCCAGGACTACTAGCAGCCACTCCAGCTTCCAGGATCTCCAGCCTTCTAGGACTCAGCCAGGAGAGTCGGACCAGCATCAACTCTGCCTCGGCGGGTCAATCCAGCAGCAACTCAGCCAAGGAGAGTCCACCAGCCGCCACTTCAGCTTCCAGGACTACCAGCAGCCACTCCAGCTTCCAGGACTACCAGCAGCCACTTCAGCTCCAGGACCAACAGCCGTTTCACTGGACTTAGCTGTCTGCCGCCTTCGTGGGACTTGGAGTTCGAGCCACTTTCGCTACCAGGAACCATTCAGCCTTCCATCGCCGACTCAGCCAAGGAGAGTCCACCAGCCGCCACTTCAGCTTCCAGGACCACCAGCAGCCACTTCAGCTCCAGGACCACCAGCCGTTTCATCTACTGGACTTAGCTGTCTGCCGCATCTTCGTGGACTTAGAGCCGATCCATTTCACTGGACTTAGCTGTCTGCCGCATCTTCGTGGACTTAGAGCCGATCCATTTCACTGGACTTAGCTGTCTGCCGTCTTCGTGGGACTTGGGATTCGAGCCACTTCAGCTTCCAGGACCAGCTAGCAGCTCCAGCCTCTCCAGAGCCTATCACCCTCGTGGACTTAGAGCCAATCCTACGCATTGGACTCTGCTGCCTGCCGTCTTTGGAAAGCCACTTTAGCCAGCCGCCGCCTCCGCCAAGGAGATCCGCACTGCCGCCGACGTTGCCGCCGCCGCTGCTCACAGCCCGCCGCCCCGTCGCCAGTCGCCACCGCCACCGCTGCCACCGCAGAAGGAAGCCGCCAGCCGCCGCCTCCGCCCAGGAGATCCGCACTGCCGCCGACGTTGCCGCCGCCGCTGCTCACAGCCCGCCGCCCCGTCGCCAGTCGCCACCGCCGCCGCTGCAACCGCCGAAGGAAGCCGCCAGCCGCCGCCTCCGCCAAGGAGATCCGCACTGCCGCCGACGTTGCCGCCGCCGCTGCTCTCAGCTCGCCGCCCCGTCGCCAGTCGCCACCGCCGCCGCTGCAACCACTGGAGGAAGCCGCCGGCCCCGCCTCCGAAGGACCACACCCGCTTCCAATCGCGGATGCCAATCCGCCATTTTTCTTTTCTTTTTCTGTATATAAATGTTACCTAGTTATAAGCTTATTTGTATGTGTAAATATAATAAACTTTGTTCCAATCAAATCCAGTGTCTAGCTGAGGGTAACGCCCACCCTCCTCTTCCGAAACCGACGCCATTGCAGTAACCCTACCGCTGAGCATAGACGTAGGCTTGTTAATTGGCGCCCAACGTGGGCCAACTATCTCGAAGCTGGTACATAAGTGGTTGCGTGCAAGGACGAACTCACCAAACACTGGTTAAGTGAGCAAGTACCTAAGCTGCACCCGTGGACCAATGCCAAGCTGGAGGTAAAAGAGCGGGCAAAAGTTATTAATTCCGTCCGGGTAGTGTTCAACGTCCCCAAGTGGTACGACAAACAGAAACCCGAGGTTATTCTCCGTTTGATCGGAAAGCAGAACAAACGGAAGGCAGACCTCCAGACCGATACCTGGAGAATACTCAACGTCACTCCACTAGAAGATGGCGGTAGAACGTTTGCAGCAATGATAGATGACAGGGCAAAACAAGCACTAACATCCATCAACTGCGTAGCGCACCTAGGCCTCAATAAGGTCACTTTCCTTATCCGCTCCAAGGATAGGAAAGAAGCACCTGAAAGTAGTACAAATTAACCTCCACCACTGCAAAGCAGCCACTGCAAATCTAAGCAGAAAGCTGCTAGCAGATGACATCGATTTAGCACTGATCCAAGAACCATGGATAGTTAAGGGACAAGTCCGTGGATTAGGTGGTGCTAAAGGTAAGCTTATTTATAATCATGCAAGTCCTAGAACATGCATACTTATAAGAAATAATCTAGACTGTTTACCACTAATGGAATTCTGTTCTAGAGACATAACCACAATTAAAATAAAATGGAATAACGATGAAGGTTGTGACCAAGCCATTATAAGCTCCGTCTACCTTCCATCCGATTCCAGGGACCCACCGCCTAGCGAGGAACTAGAGAACCTAGTATCATCTGCTTTCCAAGACGATCTAGACCTCATCCTAGGCTGCGACGCAAATTCTCACCACACCATTTGGGGCAGCACCAACTGCAACATAAGAGGTGAGTCACTTTTAGAATTTATCTTAACTAACAATCTAGTAGTAGTCAATAAAGGTAACACTCCAACCTTTTACAACACTAATAGACATGAAGTTATAGATATTACCATAACCACTATGAGAATTAGTCAATCAGTGAATAAATGGCAAGTTTCAGACGAACCATCACTCTCTGACCACAATTATATAACCTTTGAACTGTCTCAACGGGAAGTAAGCCAAAGAGTTTACTACAACCCAAGAAAGACAGACTGGGACCTATATAAACAAAAACTACAAGAGAAGATAGAACACCTCAAGTTCAGATCTCCCAATAAAGTAGTTTTAGACTCAAATGCTGACCGGTTAAAAGAGGCCATGATTGACTCCTTTCAGAGTAGCTGTCCTCTAATAGACCCAAGTCAGCAAAGAGCAAAAAAACACACAAATTGGTGGAATAAAGACCTAGAAAAGACCAGACAAGAAGTCAGACGTCTGTTTAACAGGTCTAAAGCCACAAATAACTGGGAGAACTATCACAAGGCTCTCACAGACTATGGCAAAAAGATCAAGGCAGCTAAGATAGCAGCCTGGAAAAAGTTTTGCCAGGAGGTGGAGACCACGCGATCCACAGCTAGACTCCACAAAATCATCTCAAAGCAAGCCATGAACCCAGTAGGCACTCTTAAAAAAGAAAGCGGAGAATACACTACAACGGAAGAGGAGACTTTATCTCTTTTGATAAAAACTCACCTACCCGGAGCAGTGGAACAACCTACTCTGGCTGAACCCAATCATACCCCTAGGAGGGAAGACTGGGAAACAGCTAAGAGAATAGTCAGCAAAGAAAGGATTAGATGGGCAACTAGCCTCTTCAGTCCTTTCAAATCTGCTGGAAATGACGGCATACAACCCGTAATGCTGCAGAAAGGGATAGATATACTGCTGAACCCACTCAAAGACATGTTCCAAGCAAGTCTTGCCTTAGGCTACATTCCCCAAGCCTGGAGAGTGACTAAAGTAGTATTTATCCCTAAGCCTGGTAAGAGCAGCTATGCAGAAGCTAAATCTTACAGACCTATCAGCCTAACGTCATTCCTCCTTAAAACGTTGGAAAGATTAGTAGACAGATACTGGAGGGAGGAAGCCCTAACTTCACTCCCGATTCACAAATATCAACATGCTTACCAAACAGGTAAGTCATGTGAAACCGCCCTACACCAACTAGTGGGGAAAATTGAGAGAACCTTGGAGTACAAGGAGTACGCAGTCGGAGCATTTCTAGACATAGAAGGTGCCTTCGACAACACCTCCTACCACTCTATTGAAAGAGCAATGACAAACCATCAAATCGATAACACCACGATAAGATGGACTATGGCAATGCTCAACACTAGAGTTGTAAAAGTCAAGTTATTTGACAAGGAAAAGACAGTGCAGGCGACAAGGGGATGTCCACAGGGAGGAGTTCTTTCTCCACTCCTGTGGTGCCTCACAGTTGATGAACTGCTGATCCAACTCAATAACAAAGGCTACTACACTCAAGGATACGCTGATGACATTGTCATACTGATTCAAGGTAAATACCAAAGAACCGTAGACAATATAATGAAATCAGCACTAAAGATAACCGAAGAGTGGTGTCTAGAGAATAATCTTAGAATTAATCCCAGCAAAGCCACTCTCGTCGCTTTCACTCGTAGAAAGAACATCACAAACAGAATGAACATAAAACTGTTTGAGACAAATGTCAACTGGGAGAACGAGGTTAAGTACTTAGGTCTAACCATCGATTCCAAACTAACTTGGAACTCCCACTTAGACAAAACAATCACCAGGTGCATACAAACATTAGTTATTGGAAAAAGAGCCATAGGTAGTACGTGGGGGCTCAAACCGGAACTGACCCTCTGGCTGTACAAAACCATGGTTCGACCAATAATTTCATATGGAATAATCGCCTGGTGGCCCAAAATAAAACAAGCAACTGCGATCCACAAAATCAGCAGAATACAATATCTAGCTAATCGGTGCATCACTGGAGCCTTTAAAGGCACCTCAGGACAAGCACTGAATGCTATTTTAAATCTGCCACCTCTGCACATCTTCTTGGAAGGTGAAGCCAGAATGGCAGCCTACAGATTACAAAGTACTGGTCACTGGATGACCACAGCTAATAATCTAGGACATGGCAAGATCATGTCACATATCAACAACCCAATATTAGAAATGGGTTCTGATCTTATAATCAAAGCCTATGACTTTGAAAAGAACTTTACTGTACACACAAGTTGGAATCCGGACCAACTACCAACTCCAACAAATAAGAACATCATTTTTTACACTGATGGATCTAAGTTTGAAGGGGGTACAGGCTCTGGTGTGTACAGTACCAATCCTAGAACCAACGAAAAAGTCAGTCTAGGAAAATTTTGTAACATCTTTCAGGCTGAAGTACAAGCTATTAACGTATGCGCAAACATCAGCATAGAAAAGAAGCTGCTCAATCGAGACATACACATTCTCTCAGACAGTCAGGCAGCACTGAAAGCGCTAAACGCTTTCAGTACTTCATCGAGACTGGTCAAGGAATGCAAATCCAAACTTCAAACCTTAGGTCAGGGAAATACAGTAAAATTATGCTGGATCCCAGGTCACCAAGGTATTGAAGGAAACGAAAAGGCGGACAAGCTCGCAAAAGAAGCAGCCCGTAATGCAATGACCGGTCCAGAACCTGGTCTAAGCATTCAGAAAAACCAAGCCCGTTCAGCCATTAATGAATGGGTCAATACCACACACCAACTAAGGTGGAGCAACTACAATCAAGCAACACACTGCAAAAGATTGCTAAAAACTCCGAATCCACAAACCACCAAAACCCTGTTGAGACTGAACAGAACTCGAATCAAGCAAGTAGTCAGTCTACTAACAGGCACTGGAGCATTCAGAGAATTTATGCACAGGATCAATATCTATAGAGATGAACCTGTTTGCAGACTATGCCAAGAGGATGATGAAACAGCCTATCATATCCTCTTTGAATGCCCAGCATTAGAGCGTAAAAGACACCAACTCGATTGGAGCCTTAACTCTATTGACAACCGCAAGCTAGTAGGGGACATTGCAAGTCTAGTAAAAGATACGGATGTCGGCCTGCTAACTTGAAAACTCCCGACAGTACAAAAAGCCCAAAGGGCTGACGTGCGCAAGCCAACAAAAGGCAGTCGTGGATCTAAATCTAATCTAATCTAATAGTCAAAATTAATAAATCTTGAGCTCAATTCTCGGGTTGTTATTAGAATATAAATGACATAAGTAACCATATTTTTGTGCAAAACGTCCGAATTGTCGTCGAACTGCAAGTTAGATTTTATTGTTCAATCAACCGTCACTTGCGCAATGGATAATTACTGAAAACGTTTCTTATTAAAAATGATAACATTATACAAGATAATTGGCGGCTCTGATCATTTGATTCTCAGGCCAAACTGCTACATGGAATCTAGCACCTTAAGCTAACTACAAATAGTTTGTTTTATAATTCAGCAGCCTCTACACCGCAAAGTAAAACGATGTTATCGATAATACATACATACATACATACATGAAATTATTACAACGCAAAGTATAATTTTCAACTATAGAGAAAAGAAGACGAATATACATATTGACTGGGTTTTAATTAGTATTTAATTCTAAGCTAGAGCAAAATCCAATACGCACAATTCACTGATTTAATATTTTACTGTGTACGGAACTTTGCCTGCTATCAAATTATTAGGCTGGTTAAAATGAGACCCGTACTTCTTTTACTTGTTCAAAATAAATGGTTGTGTGCCTGTTTTTATATTTTATTTATCTGCAATTATAAAACGCTAGCTCTCAGTAAAGCAATAACTCTTTAACTCAGTTGGGTTCCAAGTTGACTGCAAATTACAAATTATCAGATAGGATCGTATTCACCGCTTTTAGTTTCAATGCACGGTTGCTAATTGTTTGCAATACTGTCAAACAATCTACAAAATGGAGTACGTATGCAAGTCTGCAGTATTTGACGTTTAAAACCAATGTAATTATGAGAATTTGCACGGTAAATATTTAAATATGTGTACTTTGGAGGTATTTAACAGCTTTTGTTACAGACATTAATTTATTTCGTGACGTAACTACCGTCCATTCGTTGTTAAAAGCGACGCTACTACAGGCATTTGTTAATTCCTTCGCCTAACCTCAAAATTTATGCTCGAATCTTCTTCAGTAAGGCCTCCTTGCACATGCACCTTGATTTTCCGACTGCTAACACTGATATTTTAGATAAATTTGGATACCTTATACCGACGGAACTGCTTCGGTGCTCGGAGACGACCCCTGGTGTGTTTCTAGCCCTGGAACGGCTTTTCTCGCTGTTGAAGCTGTCGGTAGCACTCCTGCAGTCCTGCCCACGGTGTTGCAGTACAAACCCCTGGCTTAGGATTGTTATCTTGGCTGGACGCAGTTGTCGAAACTCAAACTTGGATATGCACATAATAAAATGGTAAACTTTTTGGCTTGAAAAATGCTTATTTATTGCATTAAAAATATAATTAAAGTAGAGCACAATTTACACTGGCAAGCTTAATTTAATTATTCATTTGTTCTCTTTTTTCTCCGTTATTAAAACAACTTAAAATCTATCGCTATGGTTACACTACAAACGGAAATAGGTTTTGGTTAATTTAAATACATTCTAGAAACAAGTTTGATAACATAGTTTTAAATTTTCAAATTTCTTACAAACTAAATTTATTGTCTGTTTCTTAGATTTAAAAATCGTTTATTTGCGCCACACACACAAACACTTTATATTATTTGCTCTGCTTTTCACAACCGTTCAATGCACTGATTATTTTAAGGGTTCCTTGCTTTTCAATTGCTTTCTTCATATCCTGTTGCCTGTTTTTCTAATTGCTTTCTCATGTCCACCTGCTTGCTTTTTCAGATTGCTCTTTCGCAATGTATTGTTATCTTATTCTGGCTTCTTTACCTTTTTAGAATCCTCACCAATTTCACTGACTAGCTTTATTGAATTCTACGCTTCTTTTACTTGCACATAGCAAAATTATATTTAAGGCTCAAAGCAAATATTTGTGATACTCTTATATTATCTACTTATACAAGGTGTTTCTTAAGCAGACCGCGTGGCTTTTGGAGATACTTTCTACTATAAAACGAAGTCAAACACTCCTGTAG